>CM057820.1:18102257-18165330 GCA_030067965.1 Latrodectus elegans
TATATATAGAAGCATAATTCTATCTTATAAAGGAAAAAATTACAACTAAATAGCAGAATATTGCATGCATGGATAAAAACACGGGGGATAACATAAAACTTTGGTGGAAACTTTGCCACTGAATATGAATAAAGCAAAGAAAAATCGACATTTTTCATGATTAAAATATATTTAACTTAATTCATAATATTCAAGCATTTATCTCAAAGTCAATAAGGTGAATAACACGCCTAAAATTTCTTCATTGAAATACATATTAATAATTGGGAAAAATACAAAATAATTACTTAACTATCAATTAAAATTAACTTTTTTTAAAAATAGTAAATAATTTAGATCACTTTTATTTCGGTGTGTGCAAATTAAATGAAAATAATGCTTGCCAACACTGTGTCTTCAATAAGTAAATACTGTTTCTCTTGAAAGACAGAGTGGGCATAGTATTGTCTGCTAGCTACTTCATCAGCGCTCATGATATTTCGCGTTTAGAACTACTCCTCTTATATTCTTTCCTCTATGATGTAAGCTGAACTTGCTGTAACCTTAACTTCCAGCAATGAGGAGCATTCATGTATGTAAGTTTGTAGAATGTGTAGGCTGCAACTTCTAACATTCATAATATCTGAATGTTGTTCATTTTTTAACAAATCAGCCATTTTAGTGAAAAATAACCAGTTCACCATGCTTTGACAACTTGAGTAATCCACTTGTTCTTAATTCTAAGCACTTCTCATTCATTTTTTAAAGAAAATAACTCCAGTTGAGAGACCTAAAAATATCTGACAAGTAAAACATTATTATTATATACAGTATCACTATCCCAAAATTTTAACTGGCTGTACAACTGTTTTGCCTGCAGATGATCATTCAAACTTCCATCAAAGAGAAACATAATTGCTAGCATTCTTAACTTTATCTTCTCAGTTAGTTTGAAAAATTTGGCACAATTCCAAAAATTGTTAAATAAGCACACTTCTTTTCAGCAAAATTGAATTGCTTTGCTATTGCAAATTCTGGAAACATTTTGTGAGAATTATATTGCTACAAGAACTATAGCTGAACCCACTATTTAAAATTTTAAATACCAACAGGATTTCAGCCTTTATTATCTTTTTAGAAGAAATAAATGAATCTAAAATTTCAAAACATGCTTTATCTTCACAATTTTTAGCAGTAACAGAAATAGTGATAGCATTTTTTAAAATAGATTTTTTTTGACAGATAGTCTGCTCTAATAAATACACTATTTTTCCCCTTTCATAAGGGATTTCACAGCCAATTTGCCCATACTTGAAATACAGAAGTCTTTTTCACAAACTACACAATAAGCAAGTTAAAAGCCCCCCTTAGTATGGTTTTTCCTGAGTTAAATGATCCTTGAATATATTCTTTCCACCACTCATAAAAAAAAACTTTATTTCAGCATTTAGTTCATTGATAAACAATTTAATCATGAATGCTTGAAATTATAAGTGATTTTCACTAAGGCAGGTATGGAAAGTATACTTTAATTCAAAAATTCTAGATTTAAATATTCAGTGAATTTTATTAAACATAAAGAAAACAGAAATAAGGAGAAAAAGAAACATTTAAAATAAATCTACCTGATTGCACTACATATCAATCTTATTGGAGATTACATCACTTCATACACATGAATAGAAATACTACATCCAGTTCTAACTGAATTGGATCAAGATGAAGCTATTGTGGCTGAACTAGATTTTTATTTTAGCCAACAGTAATACAACAATCTAATATATATTGTGACACCATTTAGTGGTAACATTCAGACAATATTCGTTTTTTTTTTAAAGATAATTTTATTGAAAATGTAAAACTATTGAAACAAGTAATTCAAAAAAATTATAATACACTGCTGGACAATTGCTAAGGACGGATAACACTATCATCCATAGCAACTACAAAACGAAAGGAAGCAAAATGTGGAAAAATAGAATAAGTGCGGGATATAGTAAGAAGTATGCGTATGCGAATATTTTTTCCACTTTTGTTCATCACGTGAAACTGTTCATAAGAGCTTTAAAGGTTTTGACGTGTGTGGACAGTTGTTGTTTCAAATCAAAGTTTTACAGGACATAGATGATTTTATGTGTGGCCGAATTATTGGAAAGTTTGAAAAAAGGCGAAAAATAACAGATGTTGCCAGAGAGTTCGACATCGCTCACAGCATTGTTTCACCGCTGTGGAAGTCATTTAAAACTACTGGAATGTGTAGTAGGCGGCACGGGGGAGGTCATGTTAGAAATACGACACCTGCGGAAGACAGATATATCGTCCTATCAGCAAAATGGAACAGACGCAACAGCTCAGCAGGTGGCAAATCAGTTTCTTGCTGCCTCAGGAAAGTAGATCTCCTGAAAAACTGTAGCCAAATGTTTGAGAGAAGGAGGACTATACGTTCGCAGGCCTGTTGCATGTGTCCAATTAACCAGACAGTATGGTACTGCCCGTTTGCAATGGTTTGTGAGCATTGTAAATGGACTGAACAGGACTGGGCATGCGTACTATTCTCAGATAAGAGTAGGTTCAGTCTGTCATTGGATTTTAGATGCCAACTGATCTGGCGCGAGAATAGTACTGCTTATCATCTAGAAAATATCTAGGAAAGGGACTGATATCTGATATGCAGTGTCATGGTGTGGGCCGGCATCATGATCAATTGCTGCACACCCCTACGTATGGTTGTGAATGGGATGTGATGGGCCAACGATACATTAATGAAGTTCTACTTCCTCATGTTCGTTTTTTCCGTGGTGATGTCAGTGATAAATTTGCTTTTATGGACAACAATGCAACATGTCATCGAACACTCGCTGTTTAGAATTGCATAGACAGCGAGGGTATTCATCGCATTGTATGTCCATCACGTTCTCCAGATCTAAACCCCATTGAAAATGTGTGGGATGCTTTGGGGAGGCAAGTTGTTTTTCGAAACTATCCTCCAACAAACAAGAGCATCCTCATCTGCAGACTAACAGAGGAATGGGATGAATTGCCTCAACAGCTGCTGGATAATGTTGTGCAAACATTGAGACAACGTGTGGAATGTTGCATCACACTCCTAGGTAGACATATCTCGTACTGATACCTTTCTTCAAGGTGCCTGCTAACTTTGTAGATGCATTGTTGTATTTTTCCGTATGCAGCATCAAGTAAATATTTTTTTCTTTCAGATGTTTTACAGCTTTTGTACTTTCCAGAACAATAAATATTCTTTATTCTAATGTCTGAACAATATGGCAACTATATTTTATCCTACTAGGCCTCATGTCTCGCTTAATGTTATGCTACATACAATTTGTGATCTTCCTTAGCAATTGTCCAGCAGTGTATTTTATAACAAAAAAAAAAAAAAAAAAAAAAAAACACCATGATAAGTAAAAATTCCAGTAGTAATTCACAATTTTCTAGGACCCTTAAAATTTTTTTTCAATTTTGAAGAGTTGTAAGAACTTTGCATTATAAAAAGGTATTTAGCTGGAACAACATGGAAAATTTAATATCAAAATATATTATAAAATTATGCAAAAAAAAAAGCATTTTCATAAAAATATATTGGTTTAATTAATCTAAATATATAATGTGAATCCAAAATAAACTAAATATCAAAATTTAAAAAATATTCAAGTTGAAAAAATGTTTAGGTATTTAAAGTTTTGCAAAAGCAATTTAGAGAAATTTTCTATATTACTCACCAAATTTAATCACTTTACAATTCCTTGTAAATACATTTTTTGAATTTTCTATATATTTTTTGCATCTCATATATTTCTCTCATTACTGATGTTAAATACTATTCTTTACATAACCCAAATTTATAATACTATTGCCACTTGCCAACTTTTAGGAAAGTGCTTCAGTAAAACTTTTTGGGTTCAAAATTACAAGTCTATCAAATTATATATATATATATATATATTAAATTTAATTAACTAAGTTAATTACTTAATTCTATATTTAATTTTAAATTTTTAATAGATTAAAATATTAATAAATTCACTTTAAGAATTATTTAAATTTTTTTATCTTCAATTGCATTAAATTTATAGTATCTAGAATATATTCACAAAACACTACCAATGACTATGAAAAATATTTATAAGGAAATATTTTGTACTCTCTTTTGCTCCCTTTCTCTAATTTAATACAAGTTCCCCCATCTACATAGCTTTATTTCCATTCTTTGATAAATTATACATAAAGAAAGCTATTTGAAAATATTTACAATAAAACTAAATTAGTTTTATACTTTTCAAGTGAATATTGAAATAATGGGTAAGTTTTCTTACAAATAGGATGTTTTCCATATTTGGTGACTTTTTATTTCGTACAGTTTTCCCTTTGTTGTGATTTCTGTATTTTTATTTTACTGCAGAGATTGTTATTAGCCATCTGTTGGTAGATTTTTCATGTTTATTATTTCTTTATTTATCAAAATTCATTCTAAAAAAACAATTATTTACATTAAAGCCTAGATACTTGATAAAATCATGAAAAACCCACCATTTGTTGTGCAATACGTTAATTTTGTGATGTCCAGCTCAAAGCAATTTTAATCATTTTTATAAAGAAAAGAATGATTAAGATTCAAATATAACCTTATTCATTTTTAAAATAGAATTTTTTTTTTTTGTTTCAAGCTTTAAATGCTGGAAGTGTTATTTTATTAGAATGATCACTAATGATTATGAAATCAAAATATGTAATTCCGATTTATAATGAGAGCTGCTTTCAAAAATTTATTTTTATAATTTTTGAAGCAAGTCTAGAAATTATTGAAACACATTTTTTCTTGTTTTATGTTTAGCTATTTTCATTTACTGATGGAAATTTTGTCATTAAACATAAACTTATCACCCCTATTAAAGATTATTCCGTTCATAACTATTTTTATAGTGTATATAAAGTTAAATATACTTACTCTTTAAAAATAAGTTAATGTTTTCCTAAGGATTAGATCATTTTTACTATCTGAAAGCATATTTTACAAATTACAAATTTTGTTAAGAACTATAATACAACCCAATTAACAATTATAAAATACCAGTACTTAAAATAATATTTCTTACGGTACTTTTCCATTCTTCCCCATCAATAATCCCAATAACGAAAAGGAAAAAATCATACATTAGCCCTAAATATTCCATTTTCATCGTGTATTTTTTAAAAAGGTTTACATTTTTAGAAAATACTAAAAATAATACAAACATTTTATTTACATTTTTTGCATGTGAGACTAATTATATCAGGACCTACAGTTTAAAGTGGATTCCAAACCATTATCAAAACTCAATGTAGGATTCAAACTTATTAACTGTTGAATCAAAACTATTTCTTCAGGTTTATAATAGAAAAGAGTACCTTTTTTTACTTTCTATTTAACAGAAAAATTTATTCGTAAATGTAAACATATTATAATGTATACATAAAAATCTTGGTCATTTTTATTTAAGTACAAAAACTAATATTAATACACCGACTGCACATTGACCAATGCTGAAAATTGACTTCAACAACATGGACTAATTTCAACAGTTCACTACAAATAAGTCAAATATAAAATTAATTTTATAATAAAATCATGGAAATTATTGTATCAAAACTAATGATTATGAGAATATGATTAAATTTCAAATCTAAAAGAATAAACTTTTAGTTTTATTAAAATTTAGAAACTACTTATAGATATTTGTTGTTTATAAATTTATAGAAAATCTTTGCAATATAATAATAAATAACCAATCCTGTTTTTTATTACTAAAATGGAATTTTACATTAGATTAGATTTTAAGAAATTATTTTTGAAATAAAGCTTTAGATCACTAAATTTATTTGAAAATGCTAACCTATGGCCAAGTTACACATATTAATACTAATAACAAAAAAGAAATTTTTTTTAAAAAAAATAGCATACATCAAAAATATACAAAAGAATTTATCAACATTGTTCTTTAGGGTGGCTACTGGTTTTTAATTATATTAATATTAGGGATACAACATAAAAAAATGGACAAACTAAAGTGAAATTTAATATTAAAGTTAATTTATATTATTTAAAATAGTTTATTATTTGCAATGCTAATTTTGACTTCATTTTACAAACACAAAATAAATGCTAACTTGGTATATAAAAACAATGTTATAGAATTAAATAAATAGACATTTTAAAGATATATACTGTACATTTATTCAAAAGAATTGCTATTACTTACTAAATTATACTGTTAAAAATAATATTATTCAAGATCTTAAATAAACATTCAGAAAGGGTAAATAATTCTATGATTACACATGCATGGCGGCCATATTTAGAAAACTTATTGATAACTCTGCGCATGATTTTACTTCCCTTCAATCTCAATAGTAAATGCAGCGACCACTCTGTCAGCGGCCGACAATGGTGTCATTCAGAATATGGGATAGGAAAAACAGTGACTGTTTCATGTATAAGTTACTGGGCACAGACCGCTGAAAAAATTCAGTAAAAAGTGAGTTACCAATGAAACCCGTAAGTGGCCACTGTAATACCATTGAGCATCTGCTACTAGGGATGCCTCTGAAATAAAAATGAAGCCATGATTGTAACCAAAATGTAACTACTTGCATATGGTTTGTAGTTTCCATAAATTTGTACTTGTTTTTAATTTGGCATAAAAAAAAGCCCTAGTATTTGGACTTTCATACATGTATTCTCCAACATACAAATCTATATGATGACAAACCATATTTTGAATGTTTTTCCTTTTAATTCACATTTTATTCATTCTAAAATGAAGTGAAACTTAGTAAATTATAGACAAATAAGCCTACTATTTGAAAAAGTTTATGATGGAAATTTACATGCAAATAAGTTAGTGAATTGAAAATTTTGAATTTAAGAATAGCTTCAAAGTTAATATAAACATGTTGAATAAACCATTGTGCATAATTCTTAATAAATAAAATATAAAAATTGAAAAAAAAAACATAGTTAACAGACATACATGAGAAATCAATTATTAAACTAATAGAAATTATTGTTTGTGTTTGTCAATATTGTTAATAATTGTTTTTTGTTTAAAAAATACATATAAATTATTAAACTATAATAGAAAATATTGTTTTTGTTTTATGTGTAAAACAAGTATAAACAATGTTTTACCAAATGTAAATCATTTTATTTATTTTGAAAATTTAAAATATCATTCCAGGAAAATAATCATTTTACAGAGTTATTTTAGCTATGATCCATTTAATACAATATGTTTATACAACCATACTCACTTTTAAATATAATCATTTAATAAACCATTAGTATTTGCTAATAAGGATATTCAAACCTAAACACCCCATAGAACACAATTAACTCTCTACCACTGAATATGAAAATTACTTATAAGGAAATATTTAGTATGGCCTCATTAAAATTAAAATCAATCTGTTGAAACACTATTTCAATCATTTTATCATAAAAATAGTTATCTGGACAGAATTAAGCCCCATTTTACAATAGACTTTAAATGAAATAAAGTTAATAATTAGAAAGAAAGAATAAAATCTGGATTAATGAAAAAAAAATACACAAAAAAAATTTTCTTATTTAAATAAACAAATAATTAAATCTCTCTCTCTCTCTCTCTCTCTCTCCCCTTTAGCATTTTCTGAAATCTTTACTTAAATATTTCTCAATAAGTAAATGTTTTTTATTATAATTAGATAATGAGTTTCTAAATTCATCACGATTCTTTCTCACTAACAATTCTTTGCCGTTCTGAATGCTATTAGGTACCACTAATAAAGATAGACTATTTTTGGATAGTTTATCATATTTTTTACTATTATCTACACTCTTAATTTTACCAATTTGAAATCACAGAGAATCAATTGTTTCATTTTCAGTTTTTAATTTAGATAAATCTTCAGTTTGTAAAGAAGAAAACTGATTTTCTAACTCATCCATGACCATATCCTCTGTTTCACTATCTTTGATTGGCTGCAAAATAGAAACATTTGAACAGAGTACCTCACACTTAAAAAATTGGCCTCTTCATGTTTATTTACATTTGGCAACTGCAAATGATGCAAAAAGTCTAGTTTTATTGCATATTTGTTTAAAATATAATCACAAAAAGTTGTGAAATATTTCCGAACATTAGGAAAAAACTTCTTTCTTCATCAAATAATGTTATTACAATATCAGATATATCTTCCAATGACTAAATCACAAGATTCTGTTTGATTATTAAACAAATGATAATCCACTTCAAATAAAAGTATACTTTGAATTATGGATGGTTTAATAAACATAGTTAATAGTTCTTTCAGCTAGCTATACAAGTTTATGAATCTGCAGATGACCAGATTGTAATAAAACATACTTTTTAAATATCTTTAAAGCAAAAACAGACCATTCGCTTTATTTAGAAGATAAGAACAGAAAAACATTTTCTACTCTAGATATACTTTGAGATTAATTAATTATATTTATCAAAATATTTCTTCATAATATGCTCTTACTCCATTTCAAGTCTTTTTTCTTTTTAAACTTGGTTTGATGCATTGCACACTAACATCAGAATTTTTTTCAGCTCCTGATTTTTGGCATGCTAAAAGATGCCAAACATTCAGAATATGTAAAATTTTTCACTTTACTTACATCATGAAAATATTTTAAAAGAATATCGCATTGATCAACGAGTCTTTGAAGACTTTTGTAGTGAGAGCCAATCTGTACAAACATATTTAAGGATTTTCTGTGTATCTTTGTCAGACAATTCTAGAAATTTTTTCACACTTTCTTTTATTTTTGAACTCTGGTTTTTTTATAATAATAAATATCAATTATGACTTAATAACTTTATTAGGTAATCTAGCAGCATCTTTCTCAGAGGCAAGATTTATCAAATGACAAGAGCAACCAATAGATATTAAATTTTCTTGTTGTGTACATAAATGAGTTATCACACTTTCCCCCTTAGAATTACGGCTGCACTATCAACCCCAAATGCTACACAATGTTTAAAAGGGATTTTTAATTGTTCAAATTCGTTTAAAAGTAAAGTGATTATATTTTCTTCTGATGCATTCCCTGTCAAACTTGAAACACAATAAGCAGCTTTAAATGAATTTATGAATGGGATTGAAAAAGTTTACAACTATTAGATACAATTTTGAATCGCTGTCATTATTTCCATTACATGCAGCAGAAATTTTTCAATTTTGCAGGAGTTTTTACTTTTAAAAAACATTTTTCTAGAATGGGGAACAGCATGATCGGCAATGCTGATAGATACATTGTGCTCCATCAAGAATGAAGTATAATAAACTCACTTCCAAAAGTTTAAGTACAATGTAAAAAACAAAACAAGAAAAAAAATCAACAAATACTACTTTGATGAACACAAAATTTAAAATGAAAGTAGCATATATATTTATGCATAAAATAAAATAAAAAAATTATATACAATTAAAAAATGAAAACAATATTAAATTTTTTTAAGTTATCAGATGACATACTAGAGATTTTAACAGAATTATGTATAAAGTGAAAATAAACATAAAATGGAAAAAGGACATTAATAGGGTACGTGATCCCCCCTCATTTTTATACAAAGTTTACACCTAGTGACTATGCTTCCAATTAGGTGGTCAACCACCGCAGAACTAAGAGATATCCATTCTTCTTGTAGAGCAGTTTACAACTCAATAAGAATGGCTGGAGGCAAGAAATGTGAAGATACAGTACAGCAGAGAGCATCTCAAAGATTTTCAATGGGATTAAGGTCAGGCAAATATGCTAGCCACGCAATGCACACAATCCCTTCACTTCCCAGGTAGTCATCGACGATGTCAGCTTTATGGGGACGTCTGTTATGGTCCATTAAAACAAAAGTAGGGCCAACTGCTGCAGCGTACAATCTCACAATGAGTTCTAGGACTTCATCTTGATACTGGACAATTGTCACAGAACCCCATTTAAAAATGTGCAGGTCGGTGTGATATCCTAATGAAATTTCTGTCCTGCCCACACCATAATGTTTCTGCCTTGGAATGTGTGATGTTCAGTGATGTTTTGGGACTGATTACGTGTTCCTTGTTCATGCCCTATTTTTATACATTTGTCATCTGTATCCAGAGTAAATTTTGACTCATCAGTAAGCATGACATTGCTACAGTCAGACATAGCCCAAATGACTTTTTCTCGGCACCACTGTAATCTTGCCCCCCCCCCTTGATTGGACGGACAGACAAACACAAACTTGAGGTACCTGGGCATACAATCCACTTACATGTAATCTTTTGCATACAGTAGCTGCTGATATCACCTTACCAATGGACAATGTAACCATAGATGTCACATGTGTGAAGGTCGCTTTGCGATTCTGTTTGGTTAAAATCTCAATATATCGATGTTCTGCAGAGTTTGTAACCCTTCGGCGACTGGCTATGGGCCTTTGAACAATTGTCTGTGTGGTTAGGAATTATTTCCATAAACATAAAATTACAGAATGATGAACACTGAAGAAAAGAGCAACATCAGAGATTGACTCTCCTGCTTCAATGCGCCCCACAGCACACCAACGATCAGAATCTTCCATTTGTCTTCTGGAAGTCATAGAAACACATCTGTCATGTAAACAAATTTTACAAAAATTTTAATAATGTATTTGGATTATCTAAATTTGACTAGATTTTCTATTGGCAGAGTATTGAAAACAGTGAAACCCAAGCTGCAATAGGTAAAAACATTTTTTTTTAACATTGGAAAAAATATATATTGTTGCTTTAAAAAAATACTATATACTGTCAAGAAAGTACACTGCTGAAAAACTACTTGAAACCAAAAAATAAACATTTAGTCTTTACTTTGAAAAATTAAGCACAAAATATCAATTATAAAAAGTAAGAAAAGAATCACATTTAATATTCTTTGATTAAAAGGAATTGAAAACAATATTTAATTACTTAAATTTATTATATTTATGTATAAGCATTTTTGCAGGGTGTTTAAATCAGTGTTAATTGTATTTTTAATAAATTACTAACATTGGAAAGAAAATTTGAGATTAAACAGCTTTTACTTTTACTAGGTCAAAAATTTACAGATTAATATAATTTTGATTACATTTTGCATGGTTCTCACTTGAACACCAAATAAAAATGCAACACACAGAATAAGACTTCTTTTAAGGTACTTACATTTATTAGAAAAATTTGAGCTAAATTTCTTATTTTTATGCTAAAAGCATCTAAATTAAAAGCTAGAAATTAGAGCATTTTAAATCACAGAATTTTTTAATAAATAACAAGTAAATTTCCAAACATTAAATTGATGTATATGGGCAAATTATGTCAAGATTAAATTTTCATCCAAAGTGTTATAAATTCTTTGCTAGCTTTCCCCATTATATAATAATGAAAACACAGAATTTACCTATATAATAAAGTAAAAAACCAAAAACATTACCAGGAATGACAAAGCATCATATTTCTGTTATGAAATATAGTTGCTAAAATTAATTCAAAAGCCACAATTTATTTTTAAAAAAAGCAGGCTATTTTTTTACCTACTTATTATTAATACAGTAAAGTATATAAAATACATGTAAAAAGAATGTCTTCAATAATAATTTCTAAGTAAAAAATTAAAGTCAAGAGAAAAGTTTTAGAAAATTGAAAAACATACTTTTTTGTTAATAAATCTGCATCTAATGTGTCATTTCCATGACCAGATATTTCTTTACCAGAATGATCTTCATAATAACTATACGGCGTTTTTGGCTCATCTATTTTCATATGGCCATAGTCTTTATCAGGTGGATGAAGCGTTTGCAATATATTCATTTCATCCCATTTAATATCCACAGGATTGCTGAGGATGTTATAAATATTTTTAGTAACTCAAAAGTTAAAAAAATATATATTATATGATAGCTAGTTTTTAAATAAACGATATTAATTTAAACTTACTTTTAAGAATTATTGAAAAACAAATTGAGAATCATTAACACATAAAAAAGTATTTAAATATAAAAATTCACTTTACTATACAACTGAGCATTAAATAACATTTAAAACTGATAGAACATTAATTGTACATTAATTATAATGTAATAGAAACTACATGTATTTTCAGATAATACTTATATATAGCATTTTTAACCATAGTCCTAGCAATTCATAAAAAAATTAAATACTACTGATATATAGAATAATTAATTTTCAGCTATAATGCATTTACATTCGTCATACATTTTTTTTTTTAAATTTAAGATGGAGTTTTCATATTTTCCTTCATATTTCCTTTACAATAATTTTTTTAAAAATAAATATTAATACAAAATTAATAAACATTTGATAAAATGTTCATAAAATACAATAATATTTCTTTCAAATCAAATAATATTTTATTTTTAGAGTTGAAATCTATTTTAAAAGTTCAATATTCTTCATGCCTAATATCCAAATTTATGTTTAATTTTCCAATTTCCACTACATATAACCTGCAACTAAGGTGGATAAAAAATTAACCTTTCTTTCTTAAAGTAGTGGTTTCCAAAGTGTTCCTAATGAAGTCTCAAGGGTTAATGGTATCATTCAGGGGGTCTGTAGAAAATTAAAATTGATTTGGGGGTCCTTAAATAATGAAGAATGGACCACACAAGATTTAATATAAAACAATAAAATGATCCAGTTTTATTACAACAGAAGAATAATATACATATATTAATTATATATTTGTCACTTGTAACACTTGGGTGTATATAACTTGTTTTAATATTATTACTAATATTAAAAAAAATTAATCTTTGTTATTGTCCAATTCCCTTTAATACGTTTCAACTTTCATCAAAGCACAAACAGTATATAACAAAATAATAAAAATCATTCAAAATAGAAAATCTAAGAAATCCACTTACATAGGTCTAATTTTAAGTTCGATTAAAGTTAAAGTTAAGTAACTATTTAAGTGGTAGCTACTTAAATTCTTATAATTAATTAGCTTCTAAATGGAGGTAGCTATATAAATTTATTGTAAACATGGTATGGTGCAAATTAGATGGCTGAATGCAGGAATGCAATAATATGCCCCTACATGCAGTAACTTGTCTATTACAAATATAAACTATTGAAAAAGATTCATACATTGTACATCTAATCAATAATTTAGTTCTGTTATCCTGGAGTTATTAATACATTTATCCCATTTTTACAAAAAGAAGTTTTGTATTATTAGATGGAAGTTTTCATATAGTTACACTTTTTGAATTTACTTTGATAGTATACTTTTGTTATGAAAGTATATTTGAATAAAATTTATCTCTTGAAAAATTATATATCACATTTTTCAATATAGTAGTCACTTAATGTTAGTTAAAGGATTAATTTTTATTAAAAACTTAGGAAGACATTATAAGTTGCTTAGTACTAAAGTTTCTAAAAAGAAGTTAATTATTATGAATTATATTCATAAAATTTAATCTTCAAATCAAAATAATTAATTCAAGAAGATTTTACGGTAGCAAGTCATTGAAAAACTTATGATAATTAACAGAGGTTTGCTCCAATAAATCATTTAATATAAAAAATTTCTTATGTCCTTTTTTGCCTTAAACAGCATAAGTGAATCAAAGAAAAAAACTCCAGCAATAATGTTGAAATAAAGATTAAATGATTCAATGAAACTTTCCAAGCTTAAGGAACATTTAATAAAAATCCGTTGTAGCAAAAAAATAAATAAATAAAGATTTAACATTTTTTCAAACAGTAAAAGAAACCTCTCAAAGCAATCATTGCTACAACTCACAAGAGCAACATCTAAGCAAGGTGATGATGGACAGTATAATTTTTATAACACTTCTTTATTGATTACAAAGTTTAGAAAGATCTACACTATGGATGAACTTATTTTACAAGCTTTGAAGTAATATGGACTGTTTTCCACCAACCAGCAATAAACATTGTAAACAAAACAAAAAAAAAAACTTTAGTAATAACTGAGAAAAAAAAACTGAGTAATAATTCAGTATAATGAAAGATAGACGAAATAGTTCTCTGCACAGAAAATCAATGTGATTAAAACATCTGAATTTTCTATACAGCTTGGTAAGTTCATTTTATTATGAAATGAAGCTTTGCTTTTAGCTTATAAAAGATTTGTAAAAGAAAAATTATCAGAATTGTTGTTTAATCTATGTTAGGAAACCAATACAAAACCTGAAACCTTATTTATTGAATTAATATAATTTTTTTCATGTAAAAGAAAATGTCTTTTAAATGTTAAAACAAGGTTACCAAATATATTTTCTGTACATTGTGTCATTCAACATCATTTAATCCCAAAAATTCTTATTGAATGTCTGCATAGATCATTAGATTATTCTACTAGAATACAAAACTTTATGTGAGCACTTTTAATAAGTTTTTGTAGATGATGAGTTTATATTTTGCTCACACATACTCTGTAAAATGAAGTGAAAGATTAAAAAATTATGTCAATGGAATTATCTTAAATAATTAATTTTTATAAATTATTAGAGAAAATCTCAGTGAATAAAAATAAATGTAAACATTATTTTATTTCAAATGTTTGATGCACAGAAAATTTCTTGAGTACTTAAAACAACTGAATTTTCTATACATTTTGACGAGTTCACTTTATTACGAAATGAAACTTTGCTTTTAGCTTAGGTGTTTTCTGCACGTTGTGTCATTCACCAACTTAATTTATTCCCAAAAATTCTTAATGAACGTTATGCTATTAGAGGAGTCAATAACATAAAAAAGAATGCCTTCAAAGAAACATTATTTGCTCTACTTTGTATGAAAAAAATTAGGAAAATTATAATTATTTACTACTTTATGCAGAAATTCATTAGTTATCAAAAAGTACATGTTTAAATTGATTTTATATGTTCTGTGATTTATATTGGAATTCCAGAAAGTAAAGACAATAATTACACAACACAATTTAACTAACTCATAAAATGACAATCCCTCTGTATAATCTAATATCTATGACTAATTTATTTAACGAATTTAGCAATATTATTTTAAAACTATGAAGTGACCAATTAAATTTAATAGAAACTAAAAGTGTAACATTTGCATATGCTGCATAAATATTTCTGTAAAATAAAAATTTAAAAGAGAAGAATATTCTGTCTCCAAACCTTACTGTCACTGTAAGGTGTAACTAATCTTCAATCAAATATGAACCAAATATTTGAATACATTCTTCAGATGGCTATTATCAACTGGGTGTTGGAATCATTTTCAGAGTTTGTACAGATTTCCAAAACCACAGGGGTTTTCTTGGAGCCAAATCAAAATTTTCTAGGAGGTATCTATATTCAGGCTATATTTTCAAAATTGTTCTTAAGCAGTTCTTAAAATATAACATGAATGTTGATATGCATATAAATTATGTACATGCAGATTTTTAAATAATATTAGTAATTAACAGAAATAATTGAAAAAAAATTAAAGAGAATATTTTTTATTTAAGTAATATATTTAATGAATGCTTCCAAAACTGTCAATGAATTTCCAGTTATAATAGAAAATTTTTATCAAAGTAATCAATATTCTTCACATTACTGAATTATACAATATATAAGATTAAGAGTAATTTAAAATTTTTAAACATCTTCAATACATTCCTATCTATTAATTTACTGAGCATTTCAAGATGTGTATATAACAATCTGTTTTGAAATATAAATATATTTACTCAAAATAAATACAACTATTAAATAACGTTTCCAGGATAACATTTTTCCAAATTATTTAATAAAAGCAATAATAAATTTTTCTTGTGTTAACTTTCAAGTACTTTTAAAACTTAGCAATATCAAATCCATATTCTAAACTTTTCTATATTTTTAATCATTTAAGAGAGTTTTATATTCCTTGGTTATATAAACACATGCAATATTGTTATTAAAAATTGTTAACTTTCTACCTCTAAAACTTTCACTTTTAATTTATTATTAATACTGAGTAATAACTGTTGCCTCTCTGAAGCACTACAGAGTCATGTCTTTAATTTTGCAATTAAAGTTAATTTCCCAGTTCTTACAGCTTCCATAGCAATTCCTACTGTAGATTTTTCAAATTCATATATGTTAGTTTCCAAATGCATCATCTTCATTATCAGTTCATGAATTTTTTTAAGAAGTGCTTTTTGCTTTCCTTCTCTTATCTGCTGGGATTTTTTTTTTCTGCTTTAATTAATCTAATTATACTTTTCTCTGGCACTAGCAGCAGGTTTTTGCTAATTATTATATTGACTCCTCATACATCTCAAATGTGATAATCAATGATGCACTTAGCCACAATTGATTGATTACTTAAATTTTCTGCAGTCAAATGTTTGTTCACAAAAAACCCATGTTCAACAGATGCTTGATTATGAACCAGTAGTAAAAGCAAATTAACTACTTTCCATAACAGATAATAATTTTATCTATTTTTATGGATAAATTAAAATAAAAAGTATTTATTCTATCTTCAATAGGATCAAACTTCTCAACAATACACAAGCTTGATATCTTATATTCAGTTGCAATGATTTCAACTTCTACAAAATTCTTTCCTTTCTTGGAACCACGAAAAGACTAATCTTTGTATGACTTTTCTATAGTACTCTGATCCTTGAAAGACACTTTTCACCAGGCATATTAAATAATTTGTTTCAATCTTTATATTACTGATAAACAAATTCATTTCTTTTCACTGAAATTATATGCAATTTTCTTCAAAGAAGGTATGAAAAGTATATTCAAACTCAGAAACTTCATGTTTAAATATTAATATTTCATAAATTTTATAGAATATGAGTGAGAAAGAGAGGACAGAAAAAGAGTCCATAAAAAATCACTCGCTTGACTGCCCAATATGATGATCTTACTGACGGTTATTCTTCATGTCACACACCAGTCCTCACTGAACTCGATCATCAGGAAACTATTGGGGCTGAACTAGATGTTCATTTAAGTCACAAAAGTTTTGAATACAATCTAATATCAACCATGATGTCATCTAGTGATAACATTAAGAGTAAATACTTAACTGTTTAAGAAATTTCATTGAAAATTTTAAAATAGTCAAAAATATATAATAATATTTAAAGCATGACAAATATTTCTCTTTAAATAGATTTGATTTATTTGTCAATCATGGTCAGTTTTTACACATATGGACTAATTTGATCTTTTTTTTTTTTCAAAATACAAAGGAATTCCAAAAAAAAAAAAATTCTTTTTTTAACATTGCTAATTTTAAACTTATTTGGGTTTTTCATTAATTTGAATTTTGCTTCAAACAAATTTTTAAAAAAGATTCTTCTAATATTGATAATCTAAATCTACACCATATTTTTTAACACTAATGCATACATTATTCATAGAAAAACATCAATTTTATTTATAATTATCCCAAGAAACCTAAGAAAATTTACTAAAATAAAAAGTACATCACAACTAATTCAAATAAAAATCTCTGCTAATTAATTTAAATGAATTTTCACTGATTATTCAACCTAATACACTTGAAAATAAAATTAATACATAAGCATAAACAAAGATTAAAATATTATTTTAGATCTTGTCTCTAATTTAGGGGAAAATATCAATAAATAACAGTTATTATATTATAAATACAAGAATTTCATATCATATTAAAGAAAATAAATAATTTCATATGTATGCTTCCCTTGCAAAACTGATTAACACTCCACTTTCTAAATTTTCTTTAATTTTAATATCAAAACTGTATACATCATTACATATATTCTGAACAAATATCTATTATGGAAGTAATAAGCCTCAATACTACCAAAAGCTTGTATAAATAATGTTCATTTTAAAAAAACAATATACACTATATTTTAATTTTTCTCAACTTCTTTTATAGTTTCTTGTCTTGTACTCCACACTAATTGATGTTGCAATTCATCAACTAGTGTGGAGTACAAGACAAGAAAATTCAAGACCATAAATATTCATTTATAAATGAATATTTCTTGCTTTGAAATATGATGAATATTTATTAATTTAAAATAAATTCATATTTCCTTTACCAAAATTCTAACTAAAAAAAAATACAGCAGCAAATTGTGTGCAGATATTGAACATATTCCTAAGAAGCTTAACTCAGAACCCTTTTATAACAATAAAGATTATAAAAACAGAAAGTAAGAAAATTTTTTTTAAAATACTGGCAGAAATAAGAACATTTTTTAAATACTTATTTAAAATAATACCATGCCAGGCTTATAAAAGTGAATAATATCTATAGGGGAAAATATCCTTTGTTGTTTAGTTGTATATTTCTTATTAATATATATCAAATTAATAGTCACAGCCAATTAAGTAATATAAAACTTTAAAAAGAATGAAATTCTAAAACATAATGAACAATATTAAATTAGACTCCAAGTTTTATCTGTAAGATACTTGTTAGTGATATGATATCTAAATTTTACTGAATAAATTTCAGGACCATTCTTGAATAGTGCCTTAAATGGCATTCATATAGCTGATGCATGTACATATGTATGCACAAATAAGGAATTTTATTCTTTTAAAATATAACTTTAACATTTTTTAATAAAATTTGAAAATATACATTTTTAAATGCTAATATGATGGTAAATACTTTTTAGTAATATTACATTATTTGAACAGTTTATAGTAAAATTTTCAAATACTGTAATTCTGAAACATGCAATTTTTCAACTTTAAAGCTTCATTTTTCTTAGGCTCAGATATTCTATTCATGTTTACGATCTTAAAATGACATCAATCCTGAAATCAGTAAGAGGATCATTGCAGCAAATTATAGTTTCTTTGGCCTAAAACCTCTTCTAAAATCCTATCTAATCAATCAAGAAAGTCAACGATTATATTATACAAGACACTGATTAAACCAGTTTTAACACTTCATAGACATAAACCTTAACAATGAAAGAAGAGAAAGCATCAGTAATTTTTGAGAGAAAGGTCCTAAGAGGCCAAAAAATAGTATAACTTTGAGCTATACAAAATCTATAAAAAGGAGGACATTATCAAATTTAAAAAAAAAAAAAAAACTGAGATTAGAAAATGAGATTGGCAGGGCACCATCTGAGAGTGAGTGCAGAGAGAATACCTATTAAGGTCTTCAATGCCACTTCTTTCTGTATAAGACCAAAAGGAAGACCGAAGAAGAGATGGAAGGACTGCCTGGAGGAAGACTGCCATACTTAAAGTCAAAAACTGGAGGTCAAGTTCTGGAAATAGGACAGAATGCCAGAGAATTCTGAAGGCCAAGGCCCACAAAGCGCTATCATGCCAATACTGATGATGAATTACTTTAATGAAGGCTTAAGGAGACCATACACTAGTAACTTGTAAGAAAGCTTAAAATATTTTAGACATTTATAAAGTTTGATTGATTGATAGATTATAAAATTGATTTATTCTTGATAAGATCGCACAATAATAATTTTATTTATATTTCTGATATAATAACAGTCAATATTTATTTAAAAAAACATCAGCAATCTGGAATGTTACAAAAAAGACAAAATAATACTAAAATAACAAAAAGTAAATTATAGTTAATTTTTAACATATAAAAAATTCTAATTTTTCTTTTAATTGTTTTTCCTTAATTTCAACTTGTTTTTATAATTGCTTCTCCATTGGGCCATATTCAAATGAAATACAGGCAAATAAAGAAGCACGTATATATCCAAGTTACATGTAAATTCTGAAAATGTAACTCATTATTGATCCATCAAAAAAAAAAAAAATAATCATTCTATGCTAAACCTATGAGAACATTCTATCAAAATGATCAGAAAATGCAAAAAAGTCACGATTCCTTGGCTATTTATTTATCAAATATATTATATATCTTTCTTCTGGTTAAATCCTCTTTTTGCAATGGATAGTTGAAAAGAATTCCTGCAAAGTTTTAAAATTTCAGTTTAGAGATGCTTAAACCATTGCACAACAGAGTTCTATTCACATTATTTTGTAAAAATTATGACAATCTATATATTAATACTGTTTCTCAAAAGAAATGCTTAATAATTTTAAAATATCTGTAATTGCAAAATAAATAAACATCATAATAATGATTTTAAGAAATTATGGCAAGGGTGCCGTATAATCCATGCGCCAAATTCTGAGATTGGCGATTTTTTGGCGGATATCCATTTGTATCTGGTAACTTGATTATTATTATGTCATACAGATAAGACCAATAAGAATTAGGGTGAAAATTCAATTTTGACAGTGTGTACGTCATCACAGTGAAATTTAGAACATTTTCTTCCATCTCAGCATTTTACTAGAAATTTTTGCGAGTTAACTTCAAAAGATTTTTTTTAATGTGTTTTATAATTTGCTTGATATTTTGGATATTTAAATTCCAAGTTGTATTGCTCTTTTTCATTACTTTAAAAATTTAAATTAAATTTAAAGTTACTGTTTAAAATTGTGTCAACACATTCTTTCTTTAGTAAGACATTTTTATAACTTATATTATTACTATAAAATACTTTATCACTTTTATATACATTTTTAAAATTGTTTCTTTATTTAATTTCTTAAAGGTATTCTATTTAACAGTTTAATTTGTACTTAATAATTTATATTTATTCTTATCAGAATGTTGCTTTATTTTTCATCATTATTTGTGTTCGGATTCTTCTGAAATTTTCGTTAGAATTAGTATTCCGATTTTCTTAAAACTGATACTTACTTTTTTGAAGTTCCCATATTTTCCTTATTCGGATTCATTCCTGAAGTAATTTCAAAAATGACTGCGATAAAGGAAAATATTTGTATTTTTAATAATTAACTTTCTGTTCTAATGTTTCATTAATTTTTAAATCTTATTATTTGAATAATAATATATACTCATGCTCCTTATTTATCAAGTTTAAATTTAATATTTAGGTATGTAGTTTTTCAAAAACGATTTTATTACGTCACAATTACAACATTTTTGCGTGACATTTCGTCACAATGACGTCATCTTGGCAACATTTCGTCGCCCAAAAAACTCAGAGTATGTATCAATGGATCATATGACACCTGTGCCGAAATTATAACACAGATATAAATGTTTTTTTTTTTTTTCAGAAAATGTTTACATTTTTAATCTTTGAAAAAACTATCCGGGATTTCTCAACAAAAACGTAACATCTGTGGTTTTGGTCAAACATTAAAAGAAGAAAAAATTTTAAACAGATGATTATTTAATTTTAAAATGATTCAACCAATGGTTTAGATGGGCATACTTTTTGTTGGCTTCTGGTTGATTGAAACTTGTGGAAGATTTCAAAATACCTTTGGCAGGTTTTTTAACTAAATTCTCCGTCATATTTCCCAACGTATTAATCACTACAACAAAATATATAACATTACACGATATAAAACTACTATGAATCAACAAATAAAACTTTACTATAATCTGTAATAATATCTCTACGAGAATTACTGAAATTTATTTACACTTTACCACAGAATCACAAGATGTACAATCAAAATTTGTTATTTGTTTGCAGTAGAATTTCGGTAATGTTTAGTGGCCTTTTGTGTCACTAACTGCCAATCCCAATGAAATTTTAAACTGTTGTCAAGTTACGGGGGCAACACCTGAGACAACATCAAAATTTATAAGTAATTATAATATCCCATAGTTTTATTAAAGATTATTTTCGAAAATTTCAGTTTCTATTTTATAATGTACCGTTTAGACAAAAGATTAAGCGATGAATAATTTTCAGAAACATGTAAAAAAAAAAAAATAATAATAATAATAATCAATTCCTAAGTCGGTGGACAAACAAAAGTTTTATTTTTTCCTCCTGTATAAAATTAATTGAAATTCTAAATGAATTAATATTTGGTAAAACTGTATATAGTATATATATAGACTCCTCCTTATATATATATATACGGAGATATGGAGAACAAACTACAATCGACCTAACAAATGGCATTCTCAAACATTAAAAACTTTTGAATTCATTGTCTATGAATAAAGAAAGAATTAAAGTAATAAAAACTCAATACACTTTCGCTGGATCGAAAATAATGTTGGCATTATTTACACGGTAAAATAAAATAATAATATTTTTCGTGCCTCACGCTAGTTTAAATATTATTTTAACGTACATTAAAGATAAATCGGTGACAAATTTGTCGTGCAGTTTACATTTTTAAGTTAAAACGTGAGTTGCCGGCTGATTGGAAACCAATTAAACACCTTTTTTTTTGGATAAGTTTTTCAATAGAATTATAAGTTATATTTCAATATTATATACAGGGAAATAAAATTTATTTTCTCTTCAGCTCAAGTTGAGCGAAGACTTATTGCCTGTTCGGAGTAGAAGGATATACTTAATACAGAAGCCATAACTCTGGCTTCCACATTTTGTAGAATATCCAATACTTGAATTGGATATCCAATACTTGAATATCTAATTCAAGTATTGGATATTCTACAAAATGAAGATCTAAACAACATGGATTTAAACATGGCAGAAGAAAGCATTTACGGAGCTAACTTCCTTAGGACCGCAGAAAATAATATGAACTGTCTCTTAGCTGCAAAAGAAAATGGAGCAAACACATCAACATATTCCTAAAAGCCAACAATGGAAGGTCAATTCCGAAAAATAAACCCCGGGAATTCGAAAACGAATTGATAATGAAGATAAAAATCTTCAAAAAGATCTCTAACAAGATAATAACAAGAGACGGTTGATCACTAATGACAACGCAAGACATGGAAACAACTACAGAAATATTGAATATCAAAGAGTTACAAGGGGTACCGGTATACTACCGAATCTTATGGGAAAGCATCTCTACCAGGTTTCTGCTATTTAATATTCCAACGGAAACTCCACTAAAAGAGATTGCAGAGGAGCTGAGCGCTGAAAATGAAATCCCAATTTTAGAATTAAGAATATGCAATAGGAAAAACCGTGCAGTGTCTCCAGTTCTGGTATCTATTTTGAGAATAAAGATAACAAAATAAATAAAACTGTTCTTTACTAATCACAGAGTGGAGCTATTCATTAACAGGCCTCGCCAATGTGGTAAGTGTTTCAAATTCACTCATAACTCTAACAAATGCCCTAATGAAATATTGCGTGTACACTGTGGAGACAAAAAACATAGAGAAATATACTTAAACCAAATGAGATGCTCAAATTGTACAGCCTCGCATAGAGCCGATTATAGTGAGTGCCCAACCAGGGCAAAAAAAAAAAAGAAATAGTCAAATTTAAGGCAGAAAATAATTTGACACTAAGCAAAGACAGAAGGAGATTCGCAAACAAAAACACTTCATACGCAAAGACAGTTTCCATGTCTAAAGCTAGTCCAGACATAGAATCGATGCAAGGGATCTTTGATAAATTGGCCCTTAAATTGATAACCTGAATCGAAAAGATCATAGAACAGCAACTAGATAAAATTTGTAATATGTTTAAAAAAACATTAGACTCCAAAATGAATAAAATGAATGAAACCGTCTTCACTAAAATGAATGAAACGACTTCTAAATTGACCGCACCAATCTCTCCGGAAAGAGAAAGGAAAAAAAATCCTCAAAATCAGACCAGATGGACTACCAGCAATATGAAACAGAGAGAGATTTCACTGTTGGATAGTTAGAGTTACCTACTTTTAACCCATTTAATTATATTTTCATATTTGAAGAGATTTCAAATAAAAAATTCTTATATCACTTCTGTATAAGGGCTATAAATCTACTGTTTAACACTTTTTTAAAATGAAAATTGTACAGTGGAATGCGAGGAGCGTTACTAACAAAATAGACATAATTAAGTTAGAACCATTCATATCCGCAGATGTATTAGTTATACAAGAAACTTTCCTTAGACCCAGAGACTTATTTAATCTAAAGAAAAAAATCGATAAAAAAGACAGAGAAAATAGAAGCGGAGGCTGCCTAGTGGTTGCAGTGACAGAATCATCATCAAAAGTAATTTATAAGAACATATATAGCAGCAGTGGAACAGAAGTATTCATAGTGAAAATCACTAATAGGAACGACACTATCAACATATTAAATATATATTCACCCAAAGGAAAAATTGAACATAATGAAAATCAAGAAATACAAAAATGCATAACACATAAATGCCTAATTTTAGCAGACTTCAATATCATACATGAGTTATGGGGCGGGGAAACTAGCACTCATGAGGAACAAAAATTGGCCGACTGAATCAACGAGCACGATCTATGTATCATGAACCTATCTACTCCGACACATACACTACTGGCCATTAAATTTGCTACACCAAGAAGGCGACATGCTACAGACGTGAAATTTATACGAAACGAAGAAGGTGAAGTGATATGCAAATGATTAGCTTTTCTGCGCATTCAGACAAAGCAGGCGCCAGTAGCGACACATTGTGTTTAAATGAGGAAATTGTTCAGCCGGTTCCTCTTACACAAATTGCATTTGAACGTTGTTGCCTGGTGAAAAGTTGTTGTGATGCCTCGTGTAAGAAGGAGAAATGCGTACAAGCACGTTTCTGACTTTGATAAAGGTCGAATTGTAGCGTACCGGGATTGCGGTTTATCTTATCGCAGTATAGCTACTCGCGTCGGTCGAGATCCAATGACTGTTAACAAAATATGGAATCGATGGGTTCAGGACGGTAATACGGCCACCTATCACTAGCACCCCAGAATACAGGCATATTATCCGCATGGCCGAAATGGATCGTGCAACTACGTCACGAGCCGTGAGTCAAGAAACGGAGTCGCTTGGAAGACAAGTGTCTGCACGAACAGTTCGACGACGTTTGCAGCAGCGTGGACTCTCAGCTCGGAGACCATGGCTGCTGCTTCCCTTGACGCTGCGTTATAGACAAGAGCGCCTTCAATGGTGTGATCAACGACGAACCTGGGCGCACGAATGGTGAGACGTCATTTTTTTCAGATGAATTTAGGTTCTGTGTACAGCATCATGATGGTCGCATCCATGTTTGGCGGCATCGTGGTGAACGCACACTGGCAGAGTGCATTCGTCATCGTCCTACTGGCCCATCACTTGGCGTGATGGTATGGAGTGCCATTGGATACACGTCTAGGTCACCTCTTGTTCACATTGACGGTGCTTTGAACGGTGCACGTTACATTTCTGGTGTGTTACGACCCGTGGCTCTACCCTTTATTCGAGCCCTGGGAAACCCTACGTTTCAGCAGGATAATTCCCGACCGCATGTTGTTGGTATTGTACGGACCTTCCTTGATACGGAGCATGTTCGTCTGTTGCCCTGGCCAGCACGTTCTCCAGATCTTTCACCAATACAAAACATCTTGTCCATGGTTGCCGACTGACTGACTCGTCACCAAACGCCAGTCACTACGGTTGATTAACTGGGGCATCGTGTTGAAACTGCATGGGCATCTGTACCTGTACATGCAATCCAATCTCTGTTTGACTCAATGCCCAGGCGTATAACTGCTGTTATTACTGCCAGAGGTGATTGTACTGGGTAATAATTTCTCAGGATCTATCCAGCCACACACACACACACACAAATATATATATTTTTTGAAAATTTAATCACTTGTTATTTCTAGTATAATATATTTGTCCAATAAATATCATTTTGTTATCTGCATTTCTTCCTGGTGTAGCAATTTTAATGGCCAGTAGTATATTTCTCCTGCAGGAAAAGTTTCAATTATAGATGAATCATTTTGTACTTCTAACTTATTTCCTCAATGCCATATAACAATAGAAGAAGATTCATTTTTCAGTGCCCATTTCCCTATAGTCAAACCTTCTTACCCCAGATCAAACCCCAAGAGTCACAGGATACGGAGATGGAAAGAGATCATCATTCAAATAAACGAAGAGTTGAGTAGCGAAACCAACAGTTCATATGACAGTTTCCATAATATTGCATTTAAAGCCGTAGAAGACAACAGCCATGAGCAGAAAATACCTGAAAAGCAGTACCCTCCATAGTGGAATAATTTATGTAGTAAATTTTCATTTCTAAAAAAAAGTGAATCTAAAGAAAACAAGAAATACCTTAAATAAGCAAGAATTGGATTTTGTACAAAAAATTTTCTGCAAAATTAAGACGCATCATAAAATTCTCTAAAACCAAATATTGGGATGATGTCTGCAAGAAGCAGCAAGACCCGTACCTACTTTTCCGCATATTTAACTCAGTGAATCGTCGATACAGAGATATCCAAAATTCTAACCTGTTAGTAAATTTTAAATACAAGAACTGCATTCACCAAAATCTTAAAGTGAAGCTTTCGCAATACACTTCAATAACAAGATATACCATGAGTCAATACCAATAGACTACTCTGGACCAGAGAATATGATTTTGAATAAAAAAAAATTACAATCAACGAGCTCAATTTAGCGATTAAGAAAACTAGAATATCCACACCAGATGAAGACAAAGTTTCTGCAAAAGTATTTAAATCCCTAAATGAAGTAAGCACACGTCAGATACTTCAAATTTTTAATGAGATATTTGATCACTGCTCTATTTCTGACAGCTGGAAATCGTTTATTATAATACCAATTCCAAAACCAAACCACAATCCACATTAAATTCATACAGACCTATATCTCTAACCTCTGTTCCTGCTAAAATATTTGAAAGAATGCTGACCTATAGAATCACAAATTTCCTAATTTCTAATCAAAAGATAGACGAACGTCATCTAGAGTTCATACCTTTCCGAGAGTCAAACTGCAATAAAATTTTTTCTCTATGATCTGCATCAGGCAAAAGCCCAAAAGAAATTCATCATTGCAATATCATTGGATATAACATATGCATATGACTCCTTATACATTGATGGATTAATGTACAAATGCCTGCCGCTGGGAATAACAGGAAAAACTGTCAAATGGATTCATAGTTTTCTACAAGATAGAAGGCTAAACGTAGGATGGAGAAATACATGTTCACAATCGGTTCAGTCAACAAAAGGAGTTCCACAAGGTAGTGAGTTATCTCCCATTTTTATATATTTACAATCTTCATGTCAGATTTCCATGAAATTATCTCTCAAGGAGTTGTTAAACATATAATATACGCAGATGACACTTATTTACTGTACAGATGAAAAATTGGAAATAATTAAGAAAAAACTACAAGATACTTTGTAAATACCATTATTTACAAAAAATGGAAACTTCCGGCCGTTCGTAACATGCTTAAAATATAAAGCAGATAAAAGAATAAAAATTTTAAAAGCACTCTCTAATAAAAATTATGGAGCAAGATCGCATCACCTAATCCAGCTCGCAAAATCATCTATCTGCAGTATTCTACATCACACTAGCAATATTTTTAGCTTAACAAGCCATTCATCACAAAACCTTTAGAAACAATACAAACATCGGCATTTAGAATTGCACTAGGATTACCTAGACTCACTCCTAATATCCTCCTGAGAAAGATTGCATATACTGGCACAATAGAATCTGAATTTAGGAAAATATCAAGCAGATTTTGGCTAAAACATATCTCATTGGAACAACAATCACCACTCAAAAATATCATCAAAAACAGCTGCAATACAGTTGAAAAGAGATATCACATATCCCTAGTAAAAACAATAGAGGAAGAAAACATTAAAATATACCACTTTGTTCAGTTTAAGTACCCACAAATTCACTCTCCAAACAATATCTCCATCCATGTCGACAAATGCGATTTCCAAGATAAATCTCTCACCAACCAAGAAATTATCCAATTTTTTTAACGATTTTGACAATAGACTACCAGACCAAACTAACAGAATAGCCACAGATACATCTAAAAAAAGAAGATATAACCTCTATTTCTGGATGGTCTGAAAAAGGATAGTTTGGATACATAGTTAACAATATAAATTCGGTCTTTTCTGCAGAAGCAATGGCGATCTGTTAAGCTATAGATGAATTATAATCATTTACGAAAGAAGTAATATAATATATACAGACAGTAAATCTGTCCTGATGGCACTGATGGAATGTAACCAAAAATCAGAAAGTATAATACTAAGATTAAAACACAAAATATGGCAGGCCTCAAAATTCTTCAAAGAATTTCAAATTATTTGGGTTCCAGCCCACAAAGATATTATAATAAATGATAAAGCTGATAAACTAGCCAAAACGGTCACAAAAGATAATGATGATATAGAGTGGATTACTATAGAAGACTTTTACTCATACATCAAAAGCAACATTAAAAAAAAAAAAAAAAACTCAAGATAAAATATTCAAAAACAGTAAATATTACCTGAGGGTTGGAGACATCCCAGAGTGGAACACGATAGGGAGATCTCTCAATTCACGCAAAGAGGATGTATTGCTAGCTAGAAGCCTAGCTGGAATACTGTAGTCTCCTGCCCTGTTTGCAGGTTCAATCTGGCTCATTCAGACAGATGCAGTTCATGCTATGCAGTTGATAATGCAGAACATATAATCTTATGTTGCCCCAGATATAAACAGGACCGCAAACAATTTTTGCATAATTTAAAAATACAAGCGCAAATAACAAATTACAAACAGTTGATCGAAATCATCACATCAAACCCAAAAAAAATTGAAAACATTTATTAAATTCATTTTAAGCATCAACAGATTTTGAAATAGATGTTCCTAGAATAATAGAGACAAAAACCGGAGCAGCTAGAAGTCTCAGAATAGTTATCAACCAGCCAACGTACATTAAAACTTATCGGTAGCTGCATTTCCAATTTATTTATTTACTATTAAAAATTATTCAAGTTATCGTGAATTGTATGTGCCTCAAAATTTGGTTTTAAGGCTTGTAAATTGTTTTTTATAATATAAAGAATTAATGTAATAAAAGTTCAATACATTTTCGAATAATATAAAAACTATCATTAATTCCCAGGCCAAAATAAAATCATTTTTCATTGAAAAATAAAATAATTTTATTCTTTTCACGCTTCGCGTTAAATGTCAATTTAAGTTATTCGAACGAATATTAAAAATTTCGGTCAAGTCGCTTTTCTAATTTAGAATTTCTAAAAAATAATTTAGAATTGTTTAGAAAGCGAATATACACATTAATTTGAATTTATAAGATTTTGAATCGTATTTCAAGTGAGACACTGTAATAAAAGTAACAACATATCTTCAAATCGGAAAAGCAATTGCAAGAAATATAACTTACTAAGAACGGAGAAAAATAACTATATGTTAATAGGAATAATTTAACCATTATAATGTACGTAGACAAAAAAATTAAAATTAAAAAAAAAAAACTATTATTTTCTAAGAAATGGAATAAAAAGCATTACTTTGAATTTGTGTAATATTAAATCGTATTTCATATGAGTCACTGGATTCAACGTCCTGTTTCAAATGAAATTCATCTGACGGAAAAACCTGAAAACTTCGATCTTTAAATATAGATGGGCGGACTCGCTCGATTTCAGTTTTAGATCGGCCAGTCAGGGTCCGTCAATGATTATTACTGAACTTCGAAAAAATTTTAGGCTTAGAAAAATTTTTAGAATTTTAAAATATATCAAGTGTTATATATTTTCAGAGTCTTAAACGATTATTATGCTAGATTTAGAAAAAAAAAATTTTTCTTCATTTTTTCAAATTTTATTATTTTTTTAATTTAATTTATTTATTTTAAAAAAGTATTCGCATTTTGTTAGAGCTTTATTCTCATCCACACTGGAACGTCGAGTTAGCAAATCTCAACTTTTCACGACATTTGAAAATTTATAGAGAAGAAGAAAAATTTTCTTTTCACACGTACGGCTTCGATAAGATGAAACTTAAAATATTTTCTTTAATATTCCTTATTTTCTTTCTCTCAATACTTTATCTCCCTAATAATTTTTAATATCTTTGATATTTTTCAATTAAAATTGTTTTGTGCAAGCCAATGGGATACAATCGTAAACCAATGGGATACATAGCGATGCCAACGAAATTGGCTTAAAAATGGGCAGCCGTATAATCTTATTTATTTTCTTTTATTTTTTCGAACCATTGAGTACACGGTCTTTCTTTCTGTTCCATCTTTCAATCGTGGAAAAATGAGAGCAATATCTTAAAGGTTTGGTGAAATCTCATTCTCAAGCATTTCAGATTTGTGAAAGAATCAACTCACGACCAAGATGAAGTTGCTACTTGGATACAAAGTCCTGACAAATGTTTTGATTATACGTCTGGTACGTCCTGACAAATGTTTGAATGCAAGGTCCTGACAAATGTTTGAATGCAAGGTCCTGACAAATGTTTGAATGCAAGGTCTTGACAAATGTTTTGATTATACGTAGGTCCACAGAGACATTCAGCCTGACTCTCGGAACAAGTAGGCGTTACAGAATTCATGCACAAGGTGGCAAAGTGCGATGTCTTGTGCTTATAAGCACACTTAGAAATCTCGTTATTCTATAGAATAACGAGATTACCGTGAATACCAGACAAGAAAAGAAACTGTTAAACCAGTGTGAAACATTGCGATGTGAACAAAACGCCGGCTCCTTATTTTTTCACAGTTGGTTTAATTTTGACACGTCATTCAAAAAAAAAAATATTTATGGAAGCTTGTGGAATGTACTGGTATGTAAGCGAACACTGCTTTAAAGTTAAGTGACATGTCCATTTCTTGAAAATATTCGATTCTCTCTTCTTATTTCTCAAGGTCTCTGGATTTCAATAAAGCAAGTTCCGAGTCTTTAGTCTAATAATTCCAGCTTCATGTACAGCAAGATAATCCGATTTTTTTAATTCAAGGATTAACGGAATGGCAAGACCAGCTCACTTTATTCAAGCGGATATGAATTCAATAAAGACGTTGGGAAATGACAATATCAGAAATGACCGTTTAAATTGAAAATAATTAAAGAAGAATCACAAGCACTTTACAACTAAAAATCAAAGACCATTTTGTTGATAACATCCATCTGAAAATATTAAAGGAAACACACACTACTTTTCCCCTCACAAAATCAACATTTTCATATAAGTTTCCTTTCAGCCTCTTTTAATTTTATCTCGCACAAAAATTTAACGGACGAATAGTGTAAGGTTTTTGAATGGAATCAGTAAGAAAAACTGAAGGCGAAACAAATAAAATTTTATAAGTTATGCTGATTACTAATTATGAGCTTTTGCTCTTACAATGCACTTTAGAAATGAGTGATCATTAGATTTTGTACATCTGTAGCCTGATGCCGACAATATTGTAAATAAATGCAAAATATTTCCGACAATATTGTTACATAATATTAAAATACTCTCACTCCAATAAATATTAAATTTTAATGATATTATTTTTATTTGATATTCTGTTTTGAATTTAAATAAAAACAGAATACTTTATTTGGCATTTAACATTTATTTGAAAGTCAAAATAATACTATTTTGGTGATGAATGATATTGTTAAGAAAAATATAAATATTTATATGAATGTTTTACATTTCTATTCAGTTTCTTGTTTTTGTGGGATATTATCGTTAAATTTGTAAAATTATTGTTTATAAAAGGCGTATTCAATGAAAATAGCGAATTTTTAAAAGCTAAAGATTAAATCTGAAACTTTAAGCAATTTAGTGATACTTGGAAACATTTTAAACCATATTTTAATAATTTAGGTGACAATGTCAATATTCTTGAAGGAATCAATAGGACTAGTAAAAGCCAAATTGCCACCCAAATAACAAAATATCTTCACCTAATATTGGCTAATTATGGCGTTAATATGGTTTGTTATTAGCGGCCTAAATATAGACCCGATCTTAGATATTTTGTTATATTGGACCAAGCTTGGCATAACATATTAGACAAAGCAGAGCTGTCAAAATTAATCTAATCTAAGCAGCAAAAATAGGACCGATTTTGGGTTCTGTTATAGGTTTGTCTACATTTTATGTAATTTATAACAAATATCTTATTTTGAATTTTTAAATTAAAAACATAAGCTTTTTTTTTACATTATTCCAATATATTCAAAGTTTGAAGTTGTATTATTGTAAGTAAAACAAATGTCACTATTATAATTTCACATTAAAAAGTTGACATGAGTGATAAACTCGCTCTTCTTTTAAAGAATACTTAAAAAACTAAACAGTTTAATAAAAACGACAATTTATTGGTAAAAAAAGGAAAATTACAACGTTACAATGTGTTAAATTGACAAGCCAGAAAGTAATGTTAAATAAGTAAATGAATATGTGAATGATTTAATGTATGGATCTAATTATTACACATGTCATATTCTGAATCACTCCAGCAATATAAAAACTTGATTTGCTTAACTGCATCAATTGACAGCACTTCTTGTCAATCTTTGGGTATAAAGAAATTTTTGTCTACCAAAAAATGTCTCTACTAATTAGAAAATAATCAAATCTTTACACTGTTTTTAATAGAAATGATGTCATCAACGAAAACGAAAGTCATTCTTTTGTTAACATTTCTGACTTTCAATGAAATATTCTAGTTTTAGCAAACTATCAAAACATTGTATTAAGCTTAATTGAAAGTTAAAGATGTTAAGTACTATTTGATTTTGAATTATTGAACTTTAATTCCCATCTCACTGTCAAATTTTGAAATATATTATGTTTTTATGTAAAAACGAAATAACATGAATATAAACATAACTCATGCATAAACTTATAAAGAATTCCACATTAATTTTAAACAAATGCTGCTAGGTGCAGAAATTCTATTCGGAATATACTAATTACAACAATAATTCCGAAATTTTTATTTAACAAAATGCATATATTTTTCGCTCTTCAGATTATTCATTTCCTTTTTTTTTGTATTATTAATATATCCAGCTCTAAGTATTTTTAATTTGCTTCCTCTTTACAATTATTTTTCAAGTGAACAGCGTGGCTATATATTTAACAATAAAAAAATAATAAATAAAATACTTTTTCACACACACATACATATATCCTATTCAAAAACTAATCAAGGTACTTTTTTAGCTTAAAATATTTTTTCAATTAATAATTAATATTGTTGATATCAAAATTCTTCTGTTTTTTATGCTTCTTAGATATAACTTCAATTGTTAACTTTTTCAACTAAAAGCATTTGATCTTACCAAAAGCATATATATATTACTAAATTATATAATTATATTCTTATCATAAACAAACATTATTGAAATGAACAATTAAAAGAAAAAAAATCTATCAGAAAGGTTTTTGAACAATTACAGTGAGTGATCGGTTAACAAACAGTTCGGACTGCGAACTAATCGTATAACAAACACTTTCACGAAAAATATTTGTGGTCGGACAACGAATACTTCCACGAAAGATTTTTTTTATGGGACAGAGCACAAACCCATATTCGGATAACGCAGTAAAACTATTTCTAAGGAACATTTTTTTTCTTGGCTCTGTGAGCATAAAATTACCAAACCTAAAGGATTAAAAATAGATTTTTCATCTTTCTTGAATAATGTTGCTTGCCTATTGAATTTCAAAGTTCTATATTGGAAAAAAAATCTTTTTATGAATATATTTATAGCCAAAGCAGACCAATAGTTTTGGTTTTGCTTTCACATTCAAAACCAAAACTGTTATTTCATTTTCAGCGCATGTCCCCTCCCTGACTTGTTAATTAATCGTGCCATATTTTAAGAAAATCTTTGTGTAATGCATTCCAGAGGGGAACAACAACAATGTTATAAATCACTTATTATTAGCTATTAATTACTAAGGAAAAATCCTGAAAAAGACAGAAAATCAATAATCAATTGGCATTGGACATGTTTTTTAACGTCCTATGAACAAAAAAATGAAAAAGGACTGATTTATGTGCAAGACTATATGTATGTATTATTTTTATAAACTTAATAAAAAGTTACATAATTATTTTAATTTCATTTTTAGGATCTTCAGAACGAATGAATAGACTTCACAAAAAAATCTATGGTAAATCGATGATCGGTTAACGAACAATTCGGAAAGCGAACATAGTCTTGTAACAGATTATGTTTGTTAACCGATCACCCATTAGCACTATTCTGGAAACGGTCGCTAATTAATGCCATAAATAAATGTTGTTTGAAAAATTACAGAGAATTTTTTTTACTGTATTTTGACTAGGTGATATTTTAAAAGTTGGTATAGATGTAAAATATGAAGGATGCACAAAAATAATAAGATCAAAACTTTTTCAAGTACAAAACTTCTAACAGAATACTAATTTATAATGTTATATTATTAGGAAACTCCGAAACTACCATCAATCATACCTTGGAAAACGAATGCATCAGTAAATAATGTACAAAGCATGCATAAAGAATAAGAAAAACATGAAAGAAAATGCTGTTACTTTAGTAGATTGTAGTTTTTATAGTTTAACATTGCTTTTAATTTTGCATCAAAAGCCTTTGTCTTTAGATATTCCACAAAATAAAATTCTAAATGAGAAAAAGTCAGACTTCAGATGTTATTTTTGCTCACCAATTTTCACGTTTCCTCCCATTTCGAAAGTGCAGTGAAACGCAATAAATCGCAGAGCAACACAAGTCAAGTCTTTGAATAAATTTATGATGTAAATTTACATACAAGTAAATTAATGCACGTATTAAAATACTGAAGTCTCCAGTTAATGTGTGTAATGTTGAAAATATTTGATTTCATTGCCCAGAACCAGTTTTAATAAATAATAAGATGTAACCAATAATTGGGAAAAATACAGGCAACAATGCAAAAAAAATCAGTAATTTATTAAAGATGGGAATGAGTTGTCATAACGCTTTTCTATGTTTTGTTTTTCCTGATTTGTTTTGTAATATAATATTTTAAAAATAGAGAGAGACAAGTTACTTTTTATTAGGGGTGAATATATTATTTTTGATACTTAAATAAAAGTTTCTGCATTGTGAAAATTAAGATGCAAATTTAAAGATGTTACGGCAACAATAGTTGTAGTCGATATATTGTAAAATGTATACGTTCTACAAAATGGTAGAGTAATTTATTGATCTTTTGATAGCTCAATGTGCTTTAATCAAACTACCTTTTTACAAAAAAAAAAAATGCATAATAACAATTTTAATTAAATGATCAGAGTAACTTTATTGAAGAAATAAATCAATGAACCGAATGGAAACTATTAGTATTAAGAAGCAATATATTTCTATATAAACACACATAGCAATTCTATAAACATAAAAATAAATAACATATTTTGATCATAATTTTAAATTCTAATGGATAGCAAATTTTTATAATAACAAAATATTATTATTGCAAATTACATCCCCCCTTTAACAAATATACAGATTAATTACATAATAAATACAAATGAAATATTAACAAATATAACCCTAAGAAAAAAAATACACATGAAACAGGTTTTTGAAAGCCACGCTGGTAAAAATATTAAGTTAAATATGAGTTTCAGGACTTATAAAATTTTAAAATGTATTTTGAATTATAAGAAAAAAAATTAAATGGTAATTAGTAAATAAGTAAATTATTCATTAACAAAAAAAGCAACTACACAGCCTAAAAAAAATAGGTAACTTAACTTCCTGTACCACATTTTGGCAGAAATTCGGCTTTCGATCTTGTCAGTTTAAAAGTGTTAACGTTTTTAAAAGTGCTATTATGAAATTATTTTGTAAAAATTCTTAAAATAAGATCTCTTACTCGAAAAAACCTACTGTCCTTTATTCCAGAAGCTGGAGCCTGAGAAAACTGTGAATGAAGCGTTTGTTCGGAAGAGTTTACCTATACATGCTTGTTACCTGGAAGAAAACCGTACTACTATTCCATTCTAATGCTGTGATTGTTAAGCAAAAAAATACTATAATGTTATTTAAAATTTTATTTGAATGTACGTTTTCAAATAAAATATTAGATAATATAATAAGAAATGGTGTCTATAGGTTAAATGTATTGATTATTAATTCAATAATTTTTATTAAAAAATTATTTTAATACTTACTTTCTTTAGTATACAATAGAATATCCTATTCAATGTCAACGTTTTATTGTTTAAAAGTTGATTTCCTTTAATTATTTATTATTCTTTTTTTTATACTCTGTATACATGTTAATTTACATAATATATAAAATAAAACTAATATGTTTTATCTTCATTTTATATTTTTCAAAGCTAGTCGTAAGAAAACATTGAGCATAAATAAAATTTAACAACAGACAGTTAAACAATGGGAATGGTATTTATTTGTGAAGAGAATGTCAAACTCTTGTTTTATTTAACTAGTCTTGATTAAAATTTTAAAAGCTGTTGCTTTATGAAATATAATGTAGAGTTTTAAACTGAAAAATTGCAATGAAGGTTTTCTAATGTATTTTCATCTTTAGTTTTGCTCAATCAAGTGTTTTAATAATAAACAATCAATTAATTATTTTAATAATCGATAATTACTCAACACTCAACAACAGATAAAAATTTACAAAGAGAATGCTAAGTTTAGGTTTTATTTAAACTACTTTTATTAAATTCAGGATTTTAAAATTAAATTTAATAATTCATTAGGGTATAGTAGGAAGAAAAAGTTAAGGCAAAATTCTTTGCTTTGTCAAAATAAAATTTGTATAGAATTAATATCTTAAGAACTTCATTATAATATAATTAATTCTTATCAAGTGTATTCTGATTTTCTTATGAAAAAGTATTTCAAATTCGTCAAATTTTACGTTGATCCGGGAATTATTTTGGAAATTTTTTGTTGGATTTGCTATTAAAATTCTCACAAAAAAGGTTTGAAGCACTTGTATTTTTTACAAGTTATCAGGATTTCAGAATGCTCTTACCAGTTACAATCTCTAGTTCAAAATCTTCTATCAAATCTTATAACGAAATTTTGTTTTCTTATTTTATTTCAATGAAATTCGCTTAGTAAAAATATACCTATTTGACTTTTAAGCTAATAATATGTGAAAATTCCTTTGAAGTTATTAAATAAACGTTTCTATTAAATTAACAGTTTAAAATATGTTTAATATTTAGAATCAAAAACAATTTTCCTTTTTCTTTCAAATGAAATACTTAACATTTTTCACAGAATGTAAATTTATTTTGTCGAACTCTATTTAACTCACTGAATCATGCCGATATCTATCTTAATACAGAATCATAGTATTTCTATTACATTAATTTTAAAGTATAAATAAGGAAACGTTGAAGGAAAAAATATTTTTACAAATAATTACTTAAAACATCGCTTACAAGACTAATTTAATTTGTACTCTTGCAAGACAGATTGTATTGAGAAAGTGAATTTTTTGGACAAATATTCTGATTTTTAGTGATTTATTTCGGTTAGAGAACATTAATATTTACTGTACAATTGAGTTTTAAATTTGAATAAATAAAAACAATGATATTATTTAAATTTAATTTATAATTTTATGCTAATTTTGATCAATATAAATATTGACTTCTTTTCTAATTTGGAATTTTATGATAGATATGAAAAATAGGTTAAGTATTTAGTAAGGTACTGTATAAGAGAAATATTTCACAAAATATGCCTCTGTTCTTTCCACCGATTCTACTCAATTTTTTCCTTTTCATTGCTATACCACATGCAATGTGAACGTCATTTAGTAAATATACATTAAATGGACAAAGCCCACAGCTCTTGCTTTACTGCTTATGAGGCGAACCAAAAAAGGACCTATTTATTAACGAGTAGGAATCGAAACATTTGTTGATTTCCTTCGCAACACTTTTGCTTTCTTAAGATGGCAGCTGTGAAGGAGTATTTGGGCATCAGAGGGTGATGATCCAACCAAAGCTCGGTCACGTTCACCAATGGCGACTGGGGGTGGCAGTCTTCTGTTTTAAAATTTCAAATGTTCACTTGTAAGACACATCTTGGGTGCCCCACTCAATAAGGTGCCACCACTTCCTCCTCTAGTACTGAGGAAACTCGGGCATGTGCCAACATAGTTAATATTTTATTAATAGAGTTCATTTTAACCATTGCCACATGTTTTCCTTTAAGTATAAGTTGGCAATCATGATAGATGTGTAGCGTACCATGGTGGCAAGGCAATGGAAAACAATTTCAATTTAATTTATTGATGGGGATAAATTTTAAGTATATATAATTTTTACTATTTACATAAATTTTAATACAACTTTCAACTTAATAATCATGACATTGGCGGACGCCGCCACAAGCGCACCGTCAGTGAGTTTGTCTCCCTGAAAATACACTTTTCTAACTTAAGTAATCATGGCATAGGCGGACGCCGCCACAACCGCACCGCCAGTGTCTCGCTGAGAATACACTTTTCTAACAAAAGTAAACAAAAACAATGTAATCGGAAAGGAGAATGGCGGCAGAATCTGGCGCGCAGGCGCTGTACTGATCCTCGCCTTTTTAGCAAGTTACAACTCCTTCCCCCTCCGGAAGGACTTTTGCATGAGTAAAAGTCTTACAATTACTCAAATAAATAATAACAAAACATAATAAGCTTAACCACATAATTATAAAATAATATGTAAAATTTATGTTAATTTTATTTTTGGTATAATATTTTAAAGAATAGAATTTCTTTATTTTTAAAATTTAATATGATACAAAATAAGACAATATGAATAAAGAGAAAATGTTTGTAAAAATAATAACTGAAAATTTTCTATTTACAAATTCTGCTAAGAACATCAGCATTCTTATGCAAAACCCCCTTTCGATGGATTAATTCAAAATTAAAGGGCTACAATGCTAACGCATTAGCCTAGGGTTTGAACTAGCATTGAAATTTAACCATACTAATGGGTAATGATAAGTTTTAATTCTAAATTTTTGTCCGTCTAAGTAGCATTGTAACTCTTTTACTGCCCAGATGATAGCAGAACATTTTTTCTCTGTGGTACAGTATTTTTTTCTCTGTTTCTGTAAATTTCCTACTAAGGTATAAGATAGGATGCTCTATTTCTTCTTCATCCAGTTGAGAAAATACTACACCGATTCCTTCATTGGTGGCGACTTCCCTTTTAATTTATCTGTCGAGGGAACTGCTATAATGGAATAATTAGGAATATATCTTCTATAATAACCATACAAACCTAGAAAAGCCCGAATTTCTGTTTTAGTTGTCAGAACTGGAAAATTTTTAATGGCATCAATTTTTAGTTTTTCTCTGAACTCCTTAGGAACAACTAATAAAAATTTTTTTATGTCCTAATTTATCTACTTTTTTTTTTAAGTAACAGTTAATTTTTTATTACATAATATGTTTTATTGACTTCTCCAGACTCGATACTCTCAGCTTGTTTAAACAATGGTTTGAGATCCTCACTTGTTCTTTGGCATTCTTTGAATTTTTCTTTATCAATTTTAAGTAAGGAAACTAAAGGATCATCCGACTGAGATTCTGGTAAAACTGTTGATTCTTCCCTTTTGTACCGAGTTTCGGGGTTCGTGTGGATTGAGAGTTGAAGAAAGCAACCACTCAATGAGCACAAGACTTTTATTCGTAAAAATTCCACTAGATATACCAGCTGCAAGCATCATAATTATACAGCTACAATTCGTCGGATAAAATAAGTAACAGCTTCCGATCACAGGTCTCAAATACTTCAGGCAGAGAACAGCTCCTCTTGACTAGCAGTCACGACTAATCGTCTTCACTCACTGACTGTTTTCACAAAACTGCCTAACTATGTCGCGTTGCGGTATTTATACCTGACTTGGCGGGGAAATCTACCAGTTTCGCCAAGGTTTTGGAAGCTTCTAGGTTATCTCGCTAAATATTGGTCCTAGAGCTTAGGTGATAGATGTTTCCAAAAGTATCTATTTCTCGCCAAGTCACCAAATCATTAGAAAATTCGCTTTTAACGTATAGCACGCCTAAATACCGCAATTTTTGCCCAAAATGTGAGTATTTCCGATCTGTTTGAGATATTTTAAAACATATAAAATAATTATTTATAAATTTATAACATTACCCCCCTTAAGGACTGCACGTCCCGGGCAGTACAATCCCCTGATAGGAGGCCAAATTTAATATAAAAGAATTTTAATTTTAAGAGGATACAGAACACATTACATACACAAACAATTAAAAATACAAATACAAAAAAATAGAAAATATTAAAATTATCTATATTTACAAAGAGACTATGGTATACTGAATTTTACTTTACATTACTATAAGGAGCTAATCTATCATAATGTACTATCTTTGGTTTTGAAGAAGATGATTTCCTTATACAAAACACGACGTCATTCAGTCTTTTTAGGACTGTGTAGGGACCTTCCCAGTTGGTTTGCAACTTTGGAGAAAGTCCTTTACGTCGAATCGGGTTCCATAACCAAACTTTATCACCTTCCTGAAATTCATGTCCTGTCGCTCTTTTGTCATACCTTGTCTTCATTCTTTCGGTCGTCAGGTTGATTCGGTCTCGAGCAAAGTTATGGACATCTTCAAGAGGTGCCTGAAGGCCTCGAAGGTATTCCTCTGGCGATGAAGATATATCCAGTGGACGACCAAACTGAAGATCACAAGGGAGATGAAGTTCGCGAACAAAAAGCATTTGTGATGGGGTGTATCCGGTAGTCTCATGGACAGCACTGCGATATGCAAGCAGAAACAGCGGTAGCTTCAAATCCCAATGTTGCTGATTTCTAGAAACAATAAGTGAGAGATTATTTAAGATGGCTCGGTTAAACCTCTCTACCATGCCGTCCGATTGCGGGTGTAATAGCGTGGTCTGCGTCTTGTCTATTCTGAGAATTTGACACATTCCTTTAAACACAACAGAGATGAAATTTGTTCCTTGATCTGAATGAATTTGTAAGGGTGCGCCGAATCTGGAAACCCATTGCTGTACTAGAACCTCGGCTACTGTAGTCGCTTCTTGATCAGGGATTGAAAATGCTTCATACCACTTAGTAAAGTAGTCCATGACAACAAGGATGTATTTGTTGCCATTTGAAGATTGTGGTAAAGGACCCAAAATGTCCAATGTTATCCGCTCAAAAAGTGCGCCTATATTATACCGCTGCAACCTTCCTCGGTTACGCTTCTTCGGTCCCTTACGTGCCGCACAGTCAGCATAAGATTGGCACCATTTCTCTACATCTTGTCTAGTTTTGCTCCAATAGAAGCGTTCTCGAACTTTATGTAGAGTCTTCATTACTCCGAAGTAGCCTCCAGTTGAGCTACTGTGCAATTCTTCCAAAACATCTGAAATTCTTGATTTTGGAAGAACAAGCTGCCATTTGAAATTACGTCCATCATCGGACTCCCATTTCTAGTATAACACGCCATTTCTAATATGGAGTGAGTCCCAAAGAGCCCAAAATTATTTAGTAGCAGGACTGTAGGTGGAAATGTCCTGCCAACTTGGTTTCATACTAATAGATTCTTTTAATTCAAAAATTGGATTTATATCTGGGTTTCTTTTTGGGCTTCTTTAAGTCCTTCATCACTCCATGGGTCTGGTTTCGATGGCGGTGAAACAGTAACTTGGAGTACCGAAGGATTTACTAATTGATAGTTCTTCTCTACTCTAGAACAATATCAGCAGGTTCCATTACACGGTCTCCTTGATAAAGCTTCAGCATTTCCATGAAGAGTGTCTTTGCGAAGACGTATTTCAAAGTCAAACTCCTGGATTCGTTGAATCCATCTGGCTACCTGTCCTTCTGGATTTTCAAAATTTAAAAGCCAGGTTAAGGATGTGTGATCTGTCCGAAGCAAGAACTTTCTTCCATAGAGATAATGGTGGAAATGTTCTATGGCTTTAACCATTGCTAGCAATTCCTTCCTGGTAGTACAACAATTTCGCTCCGATTTCGACAAACATTTACTCCAATAAGCAATGACATATTCTTTATCATCAATTTCCTGCGACAAAACAGCTCCGATATTTTCGTTGCTGGCATCTGTGTCTAAAATGAATAATTTTCCGGGCGGGGAATATGCAAACGGGTAAACGGGTGAAGATATCAACGCCTCCTTCAGTTGTTTAACAGTTTTCTCACATTCATCTGTCCATAGAAATCTCTATTTAACTTCTGTCAACTTGTGAAGGGGTCTGGCAATACTTGAAAAACTCTTAACAAATTTCCTGTAATACGTGCATAGTCCAAGAAAACTTCTTGATTAGTGGACATCTTCTGGACGACTCCAGCCCTTAACTGCAGAGATCTTTTCAGGATCTGTTCTTACACCTTCAGCAGAGATAATGTGTCCAGTTTGCTTACTTCATGTCGAAATAAATTACATTTGCAAAGATTCAGCTTAAGGTTGGCCATTTTTAAATTTTCCAGCACCTTTCGGATGTTTCTTAGATGGTCTTCGAATGTGCGCCCTACAATGATGATATCATCCAAATATACCAAAAAGGGTTCGTAGGAAAGTCCTCGTAATACTGTCTCCATCAGGCGTTCAAACGTTGCAGGTGCATTGCAAAGCCCAAATGGCATAACCTTGAACTGCCAAAGTCCTTGTCTTGTGGTGAACGCAGTCTTTTCCTGATTTTCAGGATGTATATCTACTTGCCAGTAACCACTCATGAGATCGAAAGTCAAAAACCATGTATTTCCGTATAAAGCATCAAGTGTATCGTCAGTCCTAAGAAGAGGGTAACTATCTTTTTTAGTCATGTTGTTTATCTGACGATAGTCAACGCAGAATGGGGTAGAATCATCTTTTTTCCGAACTAAAACAATAGGTGAAGCCCAAGGACTCTCTGATAGATGAATAATGTAATTCTGCTGAATTTCCATCAGAAGATTACTCACCTCTTCCTGCTTAGCGAATGGTAGTCTTCTCGGATGTTGTTTAATGGGTGGATGATTTCCTGTATCTATTCGGTTCTGCGTTATTTTGGTTCGCCCATCATCATCTGATTTCTTGGAAAAGAGATCTCCGAATTTAATAATAGATTTCTTGCAGCATTCCTCTGTTTATAATCTAACTCTGCATTCTGAAAGAGTTCATTAATTAGAGTTTCAGGAGACTCAGATAGCGTGGCTTGACAATTTCTGTTATTACAGGTCACTGGAATACAAGCCGTCAATACATCTCTTTCTTTTATTAGTTTTGCCTTATCGCTTAGATTAGCAACTCTTACCGGGATTACATTCCGTGAAAGGTCGACAAGTGAAGAAGCCACTAGTACTCCTTTAACGCTATTGTCAGAATCTAGACATTCAATCAATCCATAGTGAAAATTATTATCTTCTGAAAAAGCTCCGGAAACTATCGTCTCAGTTCTTGGTGGTAATGTTGTTTCACTCTTTGCGGTTATATGATGGATTGTTTTAATATCTGAATATTTCGTCTTAAAAATAACTATGTGTTCAGAACACGCGTGTTGTTCATTATTTTTAAAATAAAACTTTAAATGGTTTTCTTTGAGAAAATCCAATCTGAGAATAAATTCGTCATTTATATCAGCGACATATGCCATATGCAATGTACATGGCATTACCAAATGCAATGTTTAGATTGACTTTTCCATGCACTTTAATCTTATCACTAGTCACAGTTTGGAGGGTAATGCAGGGTGGCGTCCAGATGAGTTTCTCACCAAGTTTGCGAGCCAGAACTATCCTAATGATGGTTACGTTGGCTCCAGTATCGATTATCATTCTGCAGGGTATTTCGTTGACATGTCTCATAACGAAAATTCCGTTGTCTCCGCCACTTACGGAAGAAATGTGAAACAATTTAAAATGGGGTATCTGACTCTCTGGACATCTGCGCTTTCCCTGCTGTGGTGGAAGATCATTTCCACCATCTTTTGGTTTCGGGCAGTCTCTACGGACGTGTCCGTCTGCACCCGCAAGTCCAACACTGAATTTTCGTGTTTCTACCACCTTTAATCAATTCTAAGCTACTGACTTTTCGCTGCATATCTTCATTTCATTTTCTTAGATCATAGTCGTATCAGTAGCAGAGACAACTCTCATTGAGTGCCGGCCTGCTGGGCAGCCTCTATCTTAAGTGCGTAGACTAGAGCAGATCCGATATCTTTGACATCGGCGAGTCTAAGTGCTTTCTGTATCTCCAGATCGCGCACACTATCGATGAAGTGATAGAGAGACAGATCTTGACGTGTCTCAGATGGGCAGTCCGAAAATGCTAAATGGGAAAGTCGCTGAATATCGGCAGCCAATTCTTGCAGACTTTCACCCGCTTTCTGATAGCGGGATTTTAACTGTAATCTGCTAAATACTTTATTGCACTTTTCTCCAAACCCCAGCTCAAGCGCACTCGATAGGGCTTGGAAATCGTGCCTCTGCTTCCGGAAGCGTCTCGAGAATTTCGGCCGCATCTCCTCATAAAGAGGCCTCTAAGTGAAAAGCTTGGGCCCGAGGATTCCATCCATTAGTTTCCGCTACCATCGTAAACTGGGTCTTGTATACCTGCCAGGATGATTTTCCATCGAATGTTGAGTTTAATCGCGGCCAGGGAAGGCATAAATGCCACATTGGGTTCCTCATGTCTGTTTGACATTGTTTTCTTCAAGCTTTCAATCTCCTTATTCATATTGTCTAATGATTCTTCAACGTTTTCTTCGATCTCCAAAACCTTAGTTTCAATTGCAGTTACCTTAACTTCCATTCTATCTTCTCTTGAATGATGTTGGAGAATTCTTCTTTAACATTTACAATGTCCTTCTTAAGTTCCTTTTTAAGCTCCTCCTGTCCAGATTTCAACTCTTCATCTCTTGTTGTCCAGCGTTCATCTCAGTTTTCATCTCTTCTTGTCCAGCTTTCATTTCAGCCATCTGCTCCGTTAATTTTTCGAGAAGACTTTTCATTAAATCCATATCCATTTTTCTTCTGACACGTTGCATCAACTCTTCAACCTCGCTTCTAACACCAGTTGTACCGAGCTTCGGGGTTCGTGTGGATTGAGAATTGAGGAAAGCAACCACTCAATGAACACAAGACTTTTATTCGTAAAAATTCCACTAGATATACCAGCTGTAACTCTCACAATTATACAGCGACAATTCGTCGGATAAAATAAGTAACAGCTTCCAATCACAGCTCCTCTAGGCTAGTAGTCACGACTGATCGTCTGCACTCACTGACTGTTTTTACAAAACTGTCTAACTATGTCGGGCTGCGGTTTATTTATACTTGACTTGGCGGGGAAATCTACTAATTTCGCCAAGGTTCTGGAAGCTTCTAGGCTATCTCACTAAATATTGGTCCTAGAGCTTAGGTGATGGATGTTTCCAGAAGTATCTATTTCTCGCAAAGTCTCCAAGTTTTTTCGCCAAAACATCGCCAAGTCATCAAATCATTAGAAAACCGGTTTTTAATGTATATCACCTCTAAATACCGCAATTTTTGCCCAAAATGTGAATACTTCCGATCTGTCTAAGATATTTTAAGACATATAAAATAATTATTTATAAATTTGTAACACTATACCCACCTCATCATTGGAATTTGTATTCAAACAGTCTTTTGTTTTGTTGACTTCATCTTCAACTTCTCTTCTATACATTTATGACATCTAGTCTGCACATTATTTATCTCCTGTGCCAAATTCTTATTTTCCTTCTTTTATAAATTTGTAATAAAAGAAGTTCTTCTATTAATGAGGCTGTTCCGTTTCCTAATAGGTGTATCTACAACGATCCAATTCATTTGCAATAATAGCAGCCTTTGTAATAACATTTCCTAAATCACACTCCAACTCCAACACAATACGTGCAATTGGTAAACATGTGGGATTCAAATCTAAGGGTTGTTGTAATCAAACATGTTCATCAGTCATATCATTAGGCAACACATATTTCCTACTAACAATATCTATTGTGGCTCCAGTATCTCTCAAAATTTCACATTTAATTCCATTCACTTTCCCAATAATTGTATATGGTTTGAGTAATTCCTTAACAATTTCTTCTCCTACGTTATTTATAGAATTAGGTTATTTTTAGATTTATTATACGTTATTTTTAGAATTATTAAATAGCGTGTCTTTTAATTAAAGGGCATTGTGGTCTCAAATGATCAGTAGAATTACATTCAAAATATTTCAATAGTCTTCTTTTTTCAAAACTTTTATCTTTAAATCCTTCCTTAAGAACTTTCTTCTCTGTCTTAAAATTTTCATTCCTATGATTATTATCACTTTTCACAAACATGTGAGGAAGACTATATGATCTTTCATTTTGATGTTGAATAGTTATCTTCATCATCACATTAATTGGTTTGATAGTTTTCTAAATGTTCTCAAATTCTTCTAATTTCTCTGCCAAATGAAGTGGATTGTTTATACTACCCCATTCATTTCAATAGAATTCTTTAAATTCTTCAAAAGTATCAATTTTATGTCCATTGATCCATCCATAAAAATAATTATAAAGTTCATGATAATAATCTATCCAAGTAACATCATTTTCCTTTTGATATTTTACAAACAATTGTCTAAACTACTCTGGGGTCAAATGAAATCTTTTAAATAAAACTTCCTTAACATAATCATAATTCTATGCTTCTGCTGGCTCATGTGCAATAATTTGAGTGATTTCACATACGGCAGTAAGCCTAACAAATATGAAACCCATGATTCTTTAGATGTTTGGGCACGACGTGCCTGGCATTCAAAAAGAATTAAATAAAGGCTAATATCTTCTTTTTCATCTTATCTATGGATCATTCCTTGAAGATCTTTACGAGAATGTTGCGCATCTTCACTGGGGGATCCATTTGTAAGTTTCAATTGAGCTTCTAATCTCAGCTTTTCTAATTCATGTTCCCTTCCTGATTCTCTTCTCCGTTCTTCAGTTTATACTTGAATTCTCTCTTTCTCAATTTGTTCTTGTTTTTTTTTTTCTTTCATCGATTATAGAAAGGAACAATTCTTTAACAAAATCCTCTTCATAGTTAGGGCTCTTAATAATTGCTTGTTTAATAGATATGCTAGATAAGTTTGAGTCAACATCTACCTCGAGATCCGAAGCTAAAACTAACAAGTAATGCTTTTTACCTTTTCCCAAGAATGACAAAGTTAACGGTTAATCTAAGCCTAATTTAACACGTTTCTAACAAAACCCAAATACTTAAATAACAATATTGATTGTTTCAACTTCACATGAAATTATAATATTTCATAAATTAATATTTGTTTTCGATTGGAAAACAAAAGTAACCTACCATTATTATGCACACAAAATGTATCTCAACATTTTTAAAACAATGAAACCAAATCTAACTTAAAATATTTCTTTTATATTATATTCAAACTTAGGATAAAATTTCAATACTTAATATAATAATTTCGTTTCACTTTTGGAAAGAGAATTGGCTTAAAAACATCATATACCTTAAAAATCAATTTTTTTCTCTTAGCAAAAATTAATTGTACAAAATTTCATACAAACCTTTACTGTTCGTCTATGATACACTTAGTACATGACCTGGAACAAAAAACTTGCATACAAGAATAATAACAATTTAAATACGAGTTTCAAGAAATAAACAAATTCGGTATCAACATTTAAGAGCAAAAGTATGCAAATATATTTATGATATACCAAATATTATATTTAATCAAGTTTACATGCCAATAAACCGAAAATATTTTTAGGAGAGAAATTTTCAATAATAAATCACAAATCAAAACTAAACTTGGATAGGGTACCCAATAAGAAAATAATTCTAATCAAATATTTCTGCAAATATGCAAGAAATTTTATCTAATACTATATAAAATTAATGAAATTATATATCATATACACAGTATTGTTATAAAAATACTAATGTAAATAAAAGAATATTTTCACTAATCACTCAAAACGAAACTTCTTAACTGAGTTTAGAAAATAACAAACACAATTTTTCGGTTATTTTAAAACCAAAAATAATTCTTATCAAATTACTTCAGCATTTAAAGTGAAATAATATTATATTTAAATATATATATATATATAATATATATATATATATATATATATATATATATATATATATATATATATATATATATATATATATATATATATTCACACACACACACACACACACACACACACACATTCTTTTTCGATTTTGCATTCGATTTCGAAATCTCACTTTCTTTTTCATTTAATTATTTTCTTTTTTTTTTTGAGATTTCACCGAATAATAGCTGTGGATTGAATTAATACTTCAAGCTGGAGGCTTCTTTTTCCAAGGGTTGCAATTAACCGTTTCTCTTCTATTCCACGGGCGGGAACACTTTTTCCTTTCCACTCCAAAATAGCGCTCTTCTGATTCCAAGGGTCGGAATCGAAACCACCAAATCAAACTTAATAAATATCAATAACGGGTTGCTATCAATTGTTGTCGGGATGACAACACTTCTCAGAAATATGTTTTAGCCAGAATCACTCAGAGTTATTCGGAACAGTTCTATCCGCACTGATGGCACCATTTAAAGCTACCGAGGTGGCAAGGCAATTGAAGACAATTTAATTTAATTTATTGATGAAGATAAATTTTATATATGTATAATTTTTACTATTTACATAAATTTTAATACAACTTTCAACTGAATAATCATGACATTGGCAGACGCCGCCACTAGCGCACCTCCAGCGTGTTTGTCTCTCTGAGAATACACTTTTCTAAGTAAACAAAAACAATATTATCGGAAAGGAAGAGGTCGGCAGAATCTGGCGCGCATTCGCTGTATTGATCCTCACCTTTTTAGCACGTTACAGATGTTAGTTGCTTTGAACTCTATAACCTTTTCTGCAATTCATTGTGAAAGGAAACAACACCATATTGTGTGTTTGTAAGGGCTGCCGCGTAGGAGTGACAAAATTATTCATCGCACAATTGTGCATGGGATAGGGGGCGCCAAAATGTATAAGACATATATATTTTTTTAAATTTAATATTACTTAAATAAAAGTTGTTAATTGAGCGCTTGCAATTTTGAAGTTCTGTATTTTCGAAGCAATAAGATGACATTTCATTTTTACATTTTAAATTTATAAGTTACTTTTGCTTTCGTTTCTGTAAAACAAAATTTGATTGCCGACGCGAACAATGAAAACCCATTCCGTTCGCGCAACCACACATAACTCGTTAAGAAAATCTAAGAATTTGTAACAGGAACCGGGAATGGTTTGTATCGGCATAACTTTAATAGTTGAGAATAGTTAGAGTCATAGTTGAGAAGCTGTTGCCGCTCACATCTTTGTTTAATTTGCTTTTTTTACATTGATAATATACATTCATTCTTTTTATCTGGCAAATAAAAGTCGCCATTCAAAATTCTCACCTGAAATATATTTTTCTCACTTTAAGGGTACATTTATTTTTCTATTTTCTTCATTTTGTGCGTTTAATAGTATTCTTTCTTGGTATATTTGCATGTGGTGAAGAAAATAAGCCTTGTGCTCTCTCCACCCGCTCAAGTGGCTTTTATATCTAATCAACTTCATTACGATTACTGCATGCAAATTTATTCAATCTTTTTATTTTAGATTCAGTTACAATTTTTTAAACAAACCTCAACCAGACACCTAGTGCAGATTTTAATTTAGCATTTTAGCCAAAAAATTGCTCTGTAAGAATCAGTATTCGGTAATCTGCCACCGTAGGCGGATTCAAGGCAGTTGCGTAACGAATGGGGGGGGGGCAAGGAAGACTATCACACCCCGGGCTCCAAATCATTTCAAAGATAAACAAAATTTTCCAGGAAATTTCAATTTTAATCTGATTATATAATATCAATTTTATTCGGAGAAATATATTTTGCATTTTATAATTATTGTGCCATGTCCAAAACTCAAAAAAAAAAAAAAAAAAAAAAAAAAGAAACCGCGTGTGACTTGGAAGAGAGAAGAGGTTGTTGATGACTCGGAAAAAGCTGCTGGAGCTCGCCATAAACGAAACTCTTACTCGTAAATTTTATTATTAATAATAATTTTGCATAGCTTTGTTTTTTTGAAAATTGTGTCCTTTTAACTATGCTTTCGATTTTCGTTTCTTAATCAATTCAATCATTGTTTTTAATTCTTTTTAATTTTTTATTTTCTAAGTTTCATATTTTGCTCAAAATTTGTGATACTATTGTTTTGTGCTAAAAATCTTGTAAATGTGTAAATAGCGAAAATATATATCTTAATTTTTTCATATAAAATTTCTGGACTATTAGATTGGTCAGTTCTATTTTTATGCATATGAGGTTTTTTTTCTTGTAGTATAAATTTATTTACCAAATTAGATTTATTATTGTGCTATGGTAATTTTTGGATCTATTCAATCAGGGAGATTACAAAAGAGTAAGCTCAGGAAATGCATCTTATTTAATTTTGTGAATACGCCAAGATTCATGGTGCTCTTTGTAAGTCCTAATTGTTACACAGGTTGTCTAAGTCAAGTTAGAAGCTAATGAAAGTGGTAACAATAATATTAACGAAGCAAGTAAGTTTGTTCTACTAGAGAATAAAATAAAAAATAAAAAAAAAAAACTATCAATGAATAGTATAACCTCTAAACCTCTTTGGACGTGGTAATTACTCAAAAGCTCAAAACATAAAAAAAAAATTTGTCGAAATTTTAGTGTCTTGAAATATTATTTGAAGGGCTATTTAAATTCTCATAAAAGATTAATCCATTTTATTTAACAAGTAATATTTCGTTAAAACTTTTAATTTCCTTTTGTAATAAAAATGTGAAAATTTAGTCTTATTTTGACTACTACAACATAATAAAAATTTACGCGCAAAAAAGAAAATTTCATAAAACTGAAATTTTATTAATGAAATTGTAAAATTTAAATGTGCATGCATCAAAAAAATCAAATTTTAATTAACTTATCAAGAAGTGATATAGAAAGCTCGTTTCTATTGTTATTGAGACTGTGAAATTATTATCCATTGTCCAAAAAAAAAAAAAAAAGTTTGCACTTAGGCTTTACTTTAATTCTAGTGTTGCGGTACACTCGTAAAAAATTCCTGCTGAGACGTGTTTCCTATTAACGGTCTTCTTTATCCAAAATATTGTAACCGGCACTAGACTGACCTTGAAAGTAAAAAGGGTAAATTTTTTTCAAAATAGCGTATGCCGCGTAGGGAATCGAAATGGGGAGAGGAGATCCAGAATTAATTATCTCCAAATTCTAGGAAAATACGCGAACTTTCTTTCCTGTTGTATTGTTCCCGTGGTTATTATTTCATTTCTTCCCAAACATTGCTTCAGGAAACCAAAATTATAACTTTTGAAAATCCGGAGTTTCGAGATTATTGCAGTAAGTTATATTTTTGGTCTACTATATATTCCTTTGATTTGAATATTTAATACATATTTTAGCCACACAATATAAATAATTATTAAGTATGCTTGTTACTAAAATATGCTTGTAAAATTTTAAATATTAAATTACTTATTATTTAAAAATATTCACTTAAAATTTATTTATTTAAACTGTTTTCATTCGGGGAGATAATTTTTATTTGACTCGTAGTTTTAATGGCTTCACATTTGAATCTTATACTGAGAAATTCTTTTTTCAAATGGTAAAAGTTACAAATATATGAATTTTTCTTTTTTTAAAAAAAAAATGTTTCTTCTCCTTTTTTACATGCTTTAGTATACAGAAAGAAGATTTTAATTCATCAGTTTAATGTATAAAAATATTTCAATTTGAAAATATCCTTCGAGATAAAGAAATCGGGCATATTTCTCTATCTACATTGTAAAATTTAAAAATTAGAATGTCTTTATATGATATAATGTAATTGAAAGAAAAAAACTTATGCCGTTGCATGAACAGTACTTCCAAAATGATTCATAAATAGATATAAATTTTAATTTATAAAGTGCAACTCTTATTTTAATAATAAAATATGTTTCAATACCTTAAGAAAATTATTTTAATATTTATATTTAAAATATATTTATTTATATTTAAAATGAGAAGATTTTCACGGCTAAGATAACCGATTGAGAACATTTCTCTAAATAAAATTATGCGATATAAAAGCTAAAATATATGTTTTAGCTTTTATTGTACCTGTAATTCCTGATAGTAATTTGAATAAATGCAAAATTTAAAAAAAGAACGCGGCAGAGTGTATCAGTTTCGTGAAAAAAAATATTTTTTAATATATATATTGTTTGGCTAAAAATATCTGATATTATCAAATATATATAATTAGATAATTTTATTTGAATTTATGGGTGCTTTGAAAGAAATTTATTTATTTTTGATTGATTTAAGAAATTTGAAAAATGTTTTTGTTGTCTGCATTAATAATACTATGGGATAATTTAGATATGAAATCAGAGGAAGACTTGTTACCAAAGGTCTTCTTGTTTTGGAATCAGAAAAAGAGTTTCTATGGTATAAAATGAAATGTTCATAAATTATCAATATTATATTTAGTGATTTCATTTTTTTACAATTAAAAATCACTCACCTTTTTCTGAGGGAAAATAAAATGTTTGCTAAATCTGTGAGAAATGAAATGTTAAAAATATCGTTGCGAAAAATCAGGTGAGTTTGTTTTAAATTAGGGGTACTTACCTAATACAAATACTTACCTAAATAATTTTTTGGAATAAATAACTAAATCTTGTAAATTTAGTAATATTATAGAATTTTTGAAAATTTATTACGTTACCTTATAAGATATGTTGTTGTATGATGTTGTATTTACCTTATACGATACAGCATACTTGATACATAAGTTCAACACCTAATGATCAATAATTTGTAGTGTCTAGTATAAATAAAATAATCTACAATTAATAGGGTATGATTTTTTAATTGTTTCAGTTGGTTAACAAACAAGAAAAAATACATTTAAATTATTTAAAGGCATTGTTAAGGAAATGTTAATTCGTTAAAGTTAATTTTCTTAAAAGTTAAAAATTTATAGATAAATAAGTACCTTAACTTCAAAAATAATGTATATTAATTTTTTAGAAACATGTTCTCAAAAAAAAAAAAAAAAAAAAAAAAAAAAAAGTCTGTTGTACAAAATAGAAAAAGGAAAGTGAAATGAGAGGAAGTTGATCACACACTTCTAAATAAATATCTCAGCAACACAACAAGATTAGGCGGATAAGCGACTGAACCAACAACATCTGGTTTGAAATTTTATATGGAAAATTTTAAAATGAAAATTCATCAGAATATGACCAAAAAGAAGACACGATTGTACCCAGTAGAACGTGACGTAGAAAATTCACCTGGTAATAGTAATATCACAAAACGGAGATTTTGACTTTGAATACGCAAGCCAGCTACCTTGCCTAATACATTATCTATAAAATTTAGAGGTTATTTAACTGAAAATGGCCCTCCCCGCTTGATAACCAAATATTTTCCCAGAGAAAATTCGGGCAGAAAATTTTAAGATATTATAGAACATACCGTAATGGAAAAAAAATCATTTAGAAATTATTTAGTATATTCAAATTCTCGAAACGCGTAATTTTTTGCTTTCCATATAAAGTATTCAGTGAGAAAGATTTACAGCTTGTTAAAGATGGATGCAATGATTGGGTACATTTAACCGACATTTTGAAAACACATGAAAGCATAGTTCAAAATGTCTTAATGGTAATTTATGTGCCATTGATGCAGCTCAAGAAAGACATTTTGATGCAGAAAAGGTTTACTGTTATTGAAGGCTGATTTACTTAGTTTAATATTTAACTCAACCTTGCATTTAGAAGTTTTTCTGAAGATTTGTATCACAGTGATAATGGAAATTTTTTTTAAGTTGGTTGAAACTATGGCAAAATTTGATGAAATAATCGCATAATATTTCCAAAAAATTCAAACCTCTCAAAAGAAAAACACCGCTCATTACTGAGAGGATCAAATTCAGAAGGAAATTATAAGCATTATTTCAAAAGGAATTAAAAAGCATTTATTAAATATGATTAAGTCGTCAAAATAGTACTCACTAATTCTGGAAACTGTACCTGATGTCAATCATACTAAGCAGTTAACTGTTGTAATTCAATTTGCTTATAAGAACGTGGAAACTAATAAAGTCCAAATTAAAGAACATTTTTAGGATTAATTTTCTTTTCTCCAAAATCAGGTAATCTATGAAATTTCAATATTTGAGAATTATCAAGTTTCAATGAAGTAGATTTATTAAAATGGTATATTTATAAAATTCTGTCGATGTGGAAATAAATGGGAGAACTTACATAATTTTTCATCAACTATATACCAAATATATTATTGTTACTCTGATAAACCATGCGGGCTTCTTTAAACGCGAGAGAGAGAGAGTGTGTTCAGTTTTAATAAATATTCCTCATTCTTTTTTTAACACATAGCACAATGATAAACATTTCGAACATGGAAGAGAATACGATTGTTTTAGTAACAAAAATGATGTTCTTTTTAGATCTTTCATTTAAGCAACACTTTTCTGTTGTCATTAAAATTATAAATTTAATTTACTCTTATTTTAGAACAATAAGCGATTGAAGAAAGAGTGTGAAATGGAAGTGATTTGGTGTTAATTTGGCAAACTTTTCCCCAACATTTATGCTTGGCAACATTTTATATATGTACCGTGAAAAAGTAAGCTGAATCGTCCTGAAACTTTAATGTGTAAATTTAATAAATTAAAATAAAGACAAAAAATATTGCTGCAGCAAATTTATTCCATAAATCTATTCTCTGTACACAACACCAATCATTGAAGTAACACAAAGATAATGAAATTAATAAAAGAAAATACATGACACAGAATACCTAAGAAATATGCGCGCATTTTTCAAACAAAGTAGTTTGACATTGTGAAAGTCTTAGCTGTGTTCAGGAAGAGCTGTTCAGGTGCCCAATCGAGTCACGTGTAAAGAATGAGTTCATCGCATCGCCTTGACAAACACAACCTTCCCAGTGCATTTTCTGATTGATACGGCAAACCGATATGCTTAAGATTCTTGATTGCTGGAGATCCAGAACAAGTGTGCTGTTTAAATCTTCCACACGCAAAGACGAACACTCGTTTTTACACATGCAACTAAATTATAAACACTATAAACAAAAAAAAAAAAAATAAAATAAATATAAAACATGAATATGAGTACGTAACAGAAGAATTATTAATTGGTTTTCTGCATTGAAGCTGTGATGCTTGGGAATACTTTAATTCTTTTTTCTACGTTGCTTTGGACGAGGTTCAATTTTTCCTGGCTTCCTTGTGCTTTCGGACGCGAGATCGTCTCGCAGGCGACGCCCCTCTTCCCACTCCGGACGCCTCAGTCTGAAAGGAAACGAAAAATTACACGTGACTTGAATTATTTTACAAGTTTTTTTCTTTTGCTTTGTTACTAAGCGAATAGGTATTCTAACGAGTCTAACACGTGGCTTAAAAACAAGTGGTTTGGGAGTATGAACACCAGTCTTTGTACAAGCAGGTTCATCTTACAGCAGCGGAGACAATCAGAAGTGCCCAAACAGATCGTTCGTTGTCTTTTGACATTGACTCCAGAGAAATTATAGCAGCAGCTGCTGAAACAATTTTAACAGAAATTATAGCAGAATATGGTATGCTTTTAAAGATGTGACTGAACCTATTGCAAGGACTGTCTTCAAACATTCAGATCAATAAAGAATCAAACTCTACAGGATTTCTTTGTGTTCAAAACCCCCGAGTTTTTTTTTTTTTTTTTTTTTTACCGCAAGAAATGGCAACGCGTTGGCAAAAGGAGCCGATTACTTCTATTATTAATAATAAGTTATGCTTTCTGTAAATCTTTTCCTTTTTGGTCGCTGATAGACTGTATTGGTTGCGTGTGAAACTTTAAATCTAGACATGTGTCTTAAATAATTCACACTGTTTATTTATTTTATCTGTACCAACATTTTAATTTACGTGGTGCAAAGATGAAATATTTTTCAATTACTATTACGCTTATGAAATTATTAAATTATGATAAACTATTATAATTCATAAAGAATAATATAAGTTATTTTAAAGTAATTAAAAATTTCCCGATATCAATTCAGAAAAATTGCAAATCTATTGCACCAAAAAATAAATTTCTTTTTAAAACTAAATTATATTATCAAGATAAAGACATTTAGCATTGCATATTCCAGAGACATAATTTTTAATAAAAACGTAATTTTGTATATATATATATATATATATATATATATAATGCTATTATAAGGCAATTTCATATAAAATATTATTTAACGATTATTGATAATGCACTTACAGTAGCGTTGTTATATTATGTATATTTTCTATAATGGAGAAATTGTTTATATTTACCATAAATGATCTCATTCATGGAAAATTTCTAATGAAAAAATGACGATTCGGAATTTATCCATGAAAGAAAGTAAATTTAAGAAAGGAAAAATGTCAAAAAAGGCAACATGTTATGGACTAGTTTTAAAAATCTTTGGATTGAAAACTTTCAGTATAAAACATTCTTGAATAAATGCTTTCAGAAACAGTGCAATCATGAGAAATATGAATCTACATTTGGTGATAACTAACACGTTATCATTTTAGCCGGTTGATGGAAACAATTTTTACGAGATTAGCTGATGCGTATATCACCGTAATTATCTTTAAAAAGCGTATTAAATTCTCGTTTCATATACGGTAATATCAGGTAGGTAAGTTTAAAAAAAAAAGAATTAAAAATTTTTTTATTAATTGTTAAACTTGGTATGTATATCGCCTATTACCATGGAAAAAATGTGTCGCCAAAGATTGAGATTCAGTGCTAAATGCTGTAGATTATTGACTACACTTGACTTATTTTTTTATTATATTTAATACCACGTTTTATATATTTTTTATTTTTAATGCATGTGGGTTTTAAATTTAAGATTGAAAAAATTGATAAATATGATTTTATAAAATTTTATAAATTAATTGATCTTTCTCACGTGTTTTGAAAATTAACTATTAAAAAATGAAATCAGGTGACATATTTTTTGTTAATTTTTATCGTCGGCGCATAATGCATAAATAATAATATACGTACATAATTCTTTTTTTTCTTTTTACACAAAACGATGTATCTTTCACATTCATTAATAATAATATATGTTCTTTAGGGAATTTTTGGATGTAGTATTTCGTTAAAGTATTTGAATTTCTAATATTTATTTCAGTGTAAGCATATATTTTCTATTATAACACATTAGAAAATGTGACAAAATTAACTAATACTACGTACAGAAATCATGATGGCCATTTCAGCTGAAACACATCGCTGACAGGTGCTCTTTCCTACGCCGTCCTGAGTTGCTAAACATTCACAGCACATTCCCCAGTCACTGTTACTGTCTGCAGAACTCCTCACAACCAGCCTGGAGAATACGTCTATGAACTTCTTGTTGGTGTTCTTCTTTGTCTCCGTCAGGAACTGAGAGTCGAAAGTGGAACCGTTCACTTCAAGAGCTAAGGGAATGCAGATATCCTTTGGAATTCTCAGCTGAGCTAAAAGATCGCCGTCTCCAGACAAGCGAGTGTCCTTGACGTCCTTTAGCGTGTATGCGAATTTCCTATCCACACCTGTTGAAAAAAACATTTGATTAACATGGATAACACAAAATAGTTTAGATAATTGTTGTAAGTCATGCTCAGCATTTTAAGATCACTAACCAATAACTTTTCTGGCTTTGGAGATTTTATTGGGGTTCTTCATTTCGTATCGGTGATCCATCAGAAGGTGCAAGGTGATGTCTCCATCTAACAGAGTGCGTAGCATTTCACTGTATTCAGCCTGTAAAATATATGTTATTATGCAATTCCTTTAATTTCAACCAATGAAGGACATTTCTTAAAATCAAATACATACTCTTAACTCTTCGGATTTACAAGTAGAGCATTTCAGAAGTATGAAGCTTTTTGTCGTTCCTGTCCTGAAGTTGAGGGAAGCCGCGAATCTTATTGCCTGCAGCATGTTGACGGGTCCGTTTCCAAACACTAAGCTGCTCAATGCTGAGTCGAGAGACCTCAGAGGCCCGGACTCCCAACCATCCATGGTGTGTACATGGGGTTCTGCATGGATTTCATCCCCGCCAAAGGCGACCACACTGTACCTAATGTCTCGGTACCCTTTCTGCCTGAAGCTGTCTTCGATACCTTGCGCCATTTTCGAGAGATACTTGATGCGGTCTTTGTTGCAGTGTTTCTCTTCAATGAGGAAGACAACATCAGCTGCGGTTACAGCACCATCTCTTGGATATTGAATAGCTTGCCCTTCCGTCATAAATGTTCCATCTTGTTTTTCACATTTTACTTGAAGAGAAAAATTAATTAATGTTTATAAAATAGGAATATAATTGCAGTATATTCTAATCTTAGTTACAGCAAAATCAGATGCTTCAGCAATTATGAATCTTATAATATTGAAGTTACATTCGTTCAATTAAATTTACTTACTGCAGTGCTTAGGCATCTTGAGAGGAATTCCTTCGGATTTGCATTCTGCGAAATAAGCAGCTGCCGATTCACAGATGGCGTCATAGTGGTCATCTTCCATAACTGCTGCCAAATCAGTTATGCACATCTTCAGGTAAGTTTCCGGATTCACCTGCAAACATTATTTGTTTTATTTCTTGCAAAATAAAAGAAGTCTTTTAAAATTAGAATATTTGTAGAAGTATCAAACTTGACTGAATTATTGCAGGATATAAAATTTTACTATATACATTATCTCGAGCTCTCACAGCATTCTATCTTTCTTTTTTAAAATCTTTCATCATCCATAGATTAGTACAGTTTTGGTCAAAAATTTCTAGAAAAGCAGGAAACCGTTTGTGATGATCACATTTACCTGGAGTATCATTGCTGTCTTCGACAATCAAGAAAATACATTTACTGGCAGAAAAACTTCGAGATTCTGGCACATGAAAATTTCGAAGTAAAATGCAGGGTTATCGTACAAACAGTGTTGTAACTGTGACGAAAGTGAGAGATGTTTCCCTCAAGTCCACAACACCAAAGGTTGCTTTTTCCTTATAAATAAAATATTTCAAAATTATTTGCGGAATCAGTAACCAACCCGAAATAAAATTTAACGCGTTTGTAGTAAAGTTGCAAAAAGAAAGAAAATTTTAAAATTTAATATTCTTTAATTAAGAAAAAGAATGCATTATAACTGCAAATGTTAAACAAAAAGTAGAGAATGAAACAAAGTTTCCAAATACATATTAAATTTCCAGTTTTCAATTATTTTAATATCAGGTAATTAATGCAAAAACCTTTGTGAATTATTATTTCAGAATTAAAATAATTATAGTAGAAAATAACAAATCAAGTTGTATGTTTATTAAGCATTTGCTTTGAAACACACAGTCCACTGAATAATGTTGATGCAATTTTACAAAAGTTTAGTTATTATTTTATAAGATTTTATTTAAAATTACTTTGTAGAAAAACTGCTGTATATATTAGTATTAATTTTATTTAGAAAATACTACCAACATTAATTTTGATATATAACAATGTGTTTAATCTATATATTATAAGTAAAAAATATATTCTCCTCCTGCTTTGATTTTGAATAAATTGTGTTAAAATTTTTGGGTAAATGACATTTAAGTTGATCAGGCTTTTCGGGGCGTAAAAACATTCCAAGCTATGTTGTATTAAAATAATTTTTAAGGTAAAAAAGAAACTTGAATTTATATTTAAGGACTGAATGCAGAATTAATTTTAAGTACTGTCTTTTTACAGATATATAATCATAGAGTAAAGTTCGCATTAAAATGTATTTACCTGTTTGAAGCAAGCTCTGAATTCTGAGCTGGACTTTTCGAAGAGAGCCCTGCATTTTCTTTGCACTCTGTAATCATTGGTTGGCAGCGTAGCGTAGTTTTCCGTCGATTGGCAGACACCATGTCCGACCTCCCAGCTGCTGGCAAAAGTCTCAACATCATCCACCAGATGTCGCCCAGGTGTCATCCAGTCCAACTCAGGCTCGTAGTTGTAAGTTCCAAAGAGACCAGCTGTCTTACCAAAGTAGAAACCGGACACAGAGAGACTGCAGTAATTGTGGATGAAATTGCAGACAATAGAAAATCCTGTTGGAATCAAAACATCGGTTTTTCAGACAATTCGCTTAATGTCTCCAATTGTTGTACATTTTAATTATTTGTTTGAAATATATGAGGAAAAAATCAGAGCAATTAATTTGCATCTTCGTTGAGACAAAGGCATATTAACTTTTATTTTTAATCCATTTTCAAATTTTTTCATCATAAATTGCGTAAAAACATAAAAAATATACAACATAATATTAAATAAATCCAAAACTATAAAACGTGAGTTAAACACTAGTAGACATCAATATTTTGCATGTCATTAAACTAAAACACTTTGCGACTTCTTTTTTGGTGAGGGCATCATAAATAACTTACCTTTCTTTTTGTTATAGACTCTAACATTGGGCCCTTCTCGCACAATGATGGTGTGTCCGGTTTGGATGGGCGATTCTGTTTTCACGTCGTCTAAAGTAATTTTGTAGTCATTTCCGATATCTATTTTCTTGCCGTCAGTCAGAATAGTGAAGGACCTTCGTATGTGATCTTGAGTGGCGTAGTTTACCACCGCCGTGAAATTTCCATCAACGAAATCTCTAGCCAATAAGTAACTACATTTTCCAGCGAAATCAAAAGACCTCTTGTCGAAAGAAATATAATGTTGGTTTCCGGAGAGAAGAGCGTGAGCTGTTAAAATTCAAAATACTCATGTTTTAAAATTTCAAATAAAGTTAGGAAATTACTAATACGATTGCATGTAGCAATGCTGAGTAATTAAAGCAAGTATATACATAGAATATCATAATGTATTAAATACAGGAAGTTATAATATTTGGTTGTAAACAATTATCGATAACACTGAAAATATGTAAATAAAACCATCTGATAAATTATTGTGAGGAATAATTTTTACATAAAAACTCTTTGCTTTCAAATTAATTAAAAAAATTGGCTTATAATAAAATATAAAAACTAATTAATGACTTAACTACATATACTCTAAATAAGTTTGTTTAAAATGACAGGATTTCCTATAGAGTCGTTTCCACCATGTTTTTAATTACATTTTAAACGAAGAGTTTTAAAGAAAATGTAATCATCCATGGTTTGCAAAATACTATATTAAGTTGAATTTCAGTTTCTTTAAGCAATTTTACCTTTTTATATTTATTAAGAAACTTTTTATGAGTGAATTAGGAAAAAATTTATTTGTATATCACAGAGAAAACAAACATATGATAACTTATAGTCTTCTCTCAGACTAAAGACAAACTTCAATTATTTATTTTTAAAATATTTGAATATTTGTATTTTTAAATTAAATCAACTAGAACTTTATTTATGTTAAAATTTCATGTTATTTTATCATTATATGTAGAAAGCTTCTAGTTAAAAATAACCTAAATTATTTTTAATTCCTTAGTTCTAGTAATCTTTGAAACCAGTTCTGTTCACTTATGCTCAGCCACTGTTAAATGTATGGCCATTTATTATTGCTCATAAAATAGTTTAAAATCATCATAAGTTTCAATTATAAATAAAATGCAGTTGAAATTTACAGAAACGTGTTCAATCCATATTAAAATGAATGTATCTAATTTAAATATAATTTGAATTTTTAAATGTAATTTGTTTACTGTAAAATTAGCTTTCAAACATATTCTAAAACAGATCTATTACTATCCTATTAATAAATTTAAAGCCATCGTTAAAATACATTACATTCTTTTTATAATTAACTTGGCTTGCTTAAATAAAAATTGACTTAGGTGATCTCTACACATTTCCGTAGGCTTCTTTACTATCAATTCAATAGAAAAATATGTTTGCCGAGTGACATTTCATTATACCTACGTTTTACATGTTTTATTTTTAGATAATATAAGCTTTACATTAAGAAATTAGAATCTGAATTTAAAGTTAAGTTTTTTAATGAAGACATAAATTAACTACTCTGTTTCTCACATTTTGAGAGAAAAATAATTAAAATTCTCAGTGTTTGGCGGCATATTTTTTTGCAGAAATGGTACAATGGATAAGTAAACATTTATATTCTTTCGCACGTGTCGTTGCTTAAGGGGACTCCTTCCGCGCCATATTGAAAACGAGCTCTAATGTTAACTCTATGGAAAAATTTAAATACATATTTCTCAAGTTCTATTATAACTAGACCTTCACTTTTTGTAGTTTTTTATAATGCACAAAAATAATAATTTATTCTGTTTTGAAATTTATTTTTAAAATTATTTTAACTATTTTTAAATTGGCTCAGTAATTTGATAATTTACTTAAAACATTAATAACTTAAAAAAGTTATAGAATTTAGAAATTTTAAAAACTGACTTAAGTTGTAAATATATTTATAAATGAGATCAAATTTTTATTTTTACTTTATCTATGATAGAATTTTTTTTATTTGTATGCATAAAACTTAAAATTTTTTGCAAAAATTAGCAACGCCCACACCGCGGATGAATACATGGTTGTTTGAATAATCAATCCAATCAATTGCATGCTTTAGTCAGCAAACTCCTCCTCACAGACTAAAATTTGTTCAGTTTTTCTTAGTTCTAGGAGATAATTTGTGAGTTCCCTTCACTCATCCCCAGCAAATGATGCAGGTGTTCCTGTAAAAATATGTTTCTAAATTGGCGCGAAAAAGGACATTTCTTTCCTCTTTTATATATAGGAGAGACTTTGAGGATTTCCTCTCGTATATAGTAAAGGGGATAAAATGTCCCTTCTCTGATGATTATATATATATATATATATAAATGAAAAATGATGATGAAAAATCATATCAAAGATATAAATAAAGAATTTAAGCTCAACTTCATGAGAAATAGTATAAAATAATTTTTTTCAATAGATTTAGCTCTTTAAAGTCCATACACACACACACACATATATATATATAATAGAGAGAGAGAGACTTTAAATAGCTAAATCTATTGAAAAAATTTATCACATTTCTACAAGTAGAGAGTGAATCTTTTTAAATTCTTTATTTATATGGCTTCTCTCTAATCAAAATGTAGTAAAGGAGAGAAAATATCTCATCTCTGAGGAAATT
>CM057820.1:18165430-18167930 GCA_030067965.1 Latrodectus elegans
ACTCAGTATTAAACTTGTAAGAATTAGGATTTATATCTAGGGAAGTCGTAAACTGGATGTTTTCGTAGTGACGGAATGGAGTAGACACTTGAATCTTTCCTTCCATATTTTTATTGTATGGTTGACTTCTTAGAGACAAACTGATAGACGAAGTAATTTTGTTCCTGTTCCAATTTGTTTCGGTATCAGTATTTATCGTTATTCCATCATTGCTGTAAATTACTTTCACAGCTGTATTCTCATAACCTCTAAATGGTGATGTGCACTCAATATTGACACTGCAGATTCTCCTACGTCCACTTAATTCATGGCTTCCTTCAAAATTAACGCTTATCTTCCTTGATGGGGCCCATTTTAGATCACACTTAGTGCGATAGTTATCTTTACTATAAATATGCGTCACTTCTCCTGATAGTTCCTTTAAATTGTCGAATGGCGATAAGAAAGACACAGAAGCTTTCGTCATTGAAGTTTGTTTAGCTCCATTGAAACTCAATTGTAGGACTTTATCTGAGCTCCATTTTATTTCCGCCTTGTTCCTCATTTCTCTTGAATTATGGTCATGAGAAATGATAAAATACATTTCTTCATATCCAGAATAAGATGTTTGGACCTTAGCTGAACTTTCTACGCTTGTACTTCCACGCCCGAAGGAATATTTGCCTGTAGAAGAAAGGGTGATATCATTTCCCCAGGGTAAGAGTGTAGTCAGTTCACTGTCCCACTGTTGGTTTGTGTACAAATGATTGACGCTAAATGTAAGATTTTCGTATTCATGAAACGGAGATGTTATTTCTATGTGATTATTTATTTGTTGTCTTGATTTGTCTAACAGTACATTCGTAGACAAAACAACTGTTATTCTGTCCCTTGAGGACCACTCCACTTCTACTTTGTTATTCGTTTTCCACTGAGAACTGAGCAAATTACCTTGGAGGCTGGTGCTAATGAATCCTTTCATCGAACGTTGCCGAACTTGCATGTTGAATCTTCCCTCATATCCATCATTTTGATTACGGAACTCTCCATTGAATACAAAACGCTTAGAGGTGTCTCTATCAGCATCCCAGTAAGTTTCAAAGGAACCATATTTTACTAAACTTCCCATTTTTCCTTCCAGTTTAGCTGAAATCCTATAACGATTTGGCATTTTAATATTAATATTTCCACTAATTTTTCCTTTCATATCTATTACAGAGGCATCTATGCTGTATATATCATTCTTTATCAGTGTCTGTCCAGTTAAACGGTAATTTAATTCACTTCTGAGGAACAGATCAGTTTTCACTCGATATTTTTCCCCGCCCATGTTTGTTTCTACAAATCCAGAGAATTGACTTTGCTCATAGCCTAACATTGAATTAAATGTAATCTGGGGCCAGTTCGGTAAGTTTAAGTTTCCTGTTATTTCATTTTTGAAGCGATTACCGTGACTTTTGTTTTTGTAGTGAACCACCGCACCAACTTGTTTGCCTTTTTGCCACTGGCAGAAAACCGTTCCTCGGTATTCCTGCGGGTTCGACTCGCTAAGCTCTGCTTGGACAGCAGCATCTCTTCCAGGGTACTTAAACTTCAATTCGCTTGCCAGAGACAGAGGTCCTTCTGAGTTCCTTCTCAAGTTTACTTCGGTTTCTATTGCTTTCCTCGTGTCATATTGAATTTGAAGGTTATTTTTCAGAGTGTTCAAACTATTCTCGTGATTCACAGTAAGTCCGTAATCTATTCGTTTCTCTGGATATGACACCTTGAAAGTTCCTTCTATTTTATTATTTCTTAAATTACCTTGATACCGGAGAATCTGTTCAACTTTAATGGTATGAATTCGACTGCGAGCGCCGTCACCAACTGAAAGCGTTACCATATTCTCAACATGGCCGGTGGTTCTCATCGTCTCAAATCTAAGTTCTGTGTTCCATTCTGGCAACGCAGAAGCTTGTACGTTCAATTGTCCTGAATATTTGATCAAAGCATTCGCTGAGAGATTCCTCATTTTAGTGACGATGTTGAGCTTGTTCATTTTGCTTTCCATTATCCTGTAGTCTACTGTAAGGCGGGAAGACATGGTATCTCCAAGTTGGGCATACCCTTTGACGGTACCATCCAAAGCAAAGCTACTCAGGCTTATTTCAACGTCATAACGCTCTCGCTTTCCAATTTCAACATTCGCTGAAAGGAAAAAAGGAGAGATTTAAGCAAGAGCTTATTGGTAATTACGTTTTTATCGGCTAACCATTTTCTCTCACAAATCGGCAAATATTACAGTTTTAATCATTTATTTCAAAATAGGAGGGAAGGAAGCAGAGAAGTTAACTCACACCTTCATTGAAGCGAATGGATATAAATAATCTAATTTATATTCTAACTTGACTACATGAACTTAAAACTTGCATTAAAAAGTATGAAATACATATAAGCTATATATATAATGAATAATAAAAATTATAAACGTGAGAGTTATCAGTGAACTGCAACATTTAGCATTACATAACGGCATTCAGAG
>CM057820.1:18177930-18200430 GCA_030067965.1 Latrodectus elegans
AATTTTAATTAAATAACTGAAATCTATAAATATGGACACCGTGTAATTGAAGGTTAAATTAATATATATATATATATATATACACACACACACACCTTTTTCACTGTGAAGCACCGAAATCAGTTGAATATCAACATTCGCCTAGTCACTTGGTGCATGTACAAAATATTTGTTAAATACCTTTATTTACGGCTTAAATTGGCGAATGCCGACCCTCACCCTGCACTCATGGTGAATGTTTAGCATGTCGGAGATTTAAGTTTACACTGTATTTCGGATGCGATAAAAGATTACATGAGTGAAGTAACTCTTTCACCTCTTTTTCTAAACACAAGTGAATACGCGCGCGCGCGAACTCAAAACTAATAATACATTCTAAATGAAAAAAGAACATAATAGAAATTAAAACTTATTTAGTTTAGGTATTCAAAACTTATTTATTCGAAAAATACAAGTTATTATGACACTCTGAATTGGATAACATTCCCTTGCGTTTACAATTACATTCGTTTGGGAGTGACTTCCTTTAGCAATGATAGCGTGTATAGCCTTGCCCTCCTCCCCCTGCTGCTTAAATTAGATGCATCTGTTTCTTTGAGGTACATTTCTTGAGAAGAAATCTCATCTACGGAAAGTAACTTTTCTATACAAATTACAAACTGATTACGTGTGAAAAGCTGCTTTGTTGCCAGTTTATAGGAGTTAGAGTTTTTTATTCCAACAACAACCGCTAATAGATTTCGGAATATCTGTATGACCACGGTTGACATCAGGGTATCATCAAGTATTTGTACAGTATCAACAACTTTAACTAAAGAAAAATGCGTTGGTGAAGTTCGTAACATTTTTCTTGCTTGAAGTCGAAGATTCTTTTTCGCGGCCATTCATTTTATTGAAATTAGCTCATGTTTTTCATTCAGAACTAGATGTGAAGATGTGGTAGTGTACAGGTCGTCTTCAATATTTTACTTCTTGAATTATGGTTTTTGTAATGACTACTTTTTGTAATTATGGTTTTTGTAAATTTTTTTCAGAATTAGTAACAGCTTCTTCAAGGTATTTTTTAGTTTAGAAAGTATTAGCAATCTATTTGCGTTCTTCGGTTTCAGTATTTGTTCATTAGGCGAAAAATACGATGCAATGTTTTTTTTTTGTTTTACCGCCAAACATGGGTTCATAAGAACTAAGGCGTATTTATTCAGGGTAATTAGTGTTCTTAAAAAAATTGAGCAAAGGGTAAACCAATTGATAATTTATTTGTATTGTTATCATTCAACCATATTCTGCATTGACCGTTTCTACTGTGAAGAGGCTTTGCATGAAATGTCTTTTCACATTTTGGACATGACTTGATTATTGAATTCACTACCATTACCTCATTGCAATGTGAAACAAATGTTAAAAATATTGAGAGAATGTAACACATTACTTTTTCAGCATTCTTAGTTTATAAAAGTCGTAGTTGGATGAACTTAGTTAAATGAACTTGATAAATATTATGAACTTATATTTGTTATTTCTGTTTCATTGCACATCTATCAGACCAACTGTACATCTTCAGTTTATCACAGACCTCATTATTGGTTTCCAAATGCATTGTGTTTTATTTAAAACTGTTGGCAAAAATTTAAATCCTACATTACAATGTGATATTTTGCTTACGTGGTTTTTCTTCGTGTCCTATTTTGATGTGGGTACTGAGCCTCATTTTGGTGTACTGCATGTTCATTTCTCCTGTTTTAATGGTACAATTAGCTTTTCTTCAACATTAATTTCTAAAACGTCAAATCACCTGAAATCCAAAACTGTGTTGCACTCAGATTTAGAAAAACCACTACAGAAAGTATTTTAGGGTACTTTTAATGAGAAAATAAAAACAATTGTCTTCTCATTTCCCCACAATTCAGACTAACTTTTCAAAAAAAAGTATAATGATTCGTTGCAGTACTCATTCAGTATAAATTAGGGTATCGGAGAAAAAAAATTAAGAAAAACTTTGTTCACGTGTATTTCAAACCTTGCATGAGACGGACAAAGCTGTCTGACTCCCAGCAGAATAGATTATTTAGCATTAGACAGACTGTCACTTCTTTGTTGGCTTCTCTCTCCTCCACTTCCACAAGAGAATATCTGTGACACCGGTGAGAGTTCCAATGAAATGAAATGACCGACATATTTGGTATATTATATTATATATATATATCGATTTATCTATTTTATATTGCACAGGTATAATAAAAGGAAGTACCTTCTCCGTCCTCCAAAGGGCGTCGAAGTTGTAGCTCTTCAAATTGGGATCTGTTTTCTCGATGTAAAGACTGAAGCGAGCGGGTCCATTTAGTGGATGCATGGGGGTGTTCGCTCTGTAGGGAGGCAGCTCCAGTTCAGAGCAAAACTTGACTCCGAGAATTTTATTGAAACTTTTTCCAGTGCAACTTTCCAGATGTGTTCCTTCTTCATTTTTCTTTTCTCTTTCTTCCATGCCGTGCACCAGGTACAATTTACTCCTGTAATATTGAAAGATATCCTGCATAAATTACGGACTCACAGGAATAACTCTAAAGATAGCTGAAGGAGTAACAGTCACAAAACTAATTTCTATTTTAATTAATGGACATTTTTCTAAGAGTTTCAGGCATTCTTATTGAAAGCACCAAAAATTATGGATGTGCAATACTTTATTTTCCCTCGATATTTTGCATATCAATTTTATCTTACATTTTACAGGAAAAATAAGAAAAAAAATCCTTGTTCATTATACGGACTTAGAAAAACTGTTCTGCGAAATTTTAAATATTCATCACGACTCAATGAAAATCGCCCATCTGAATATTTTTGGAGCTATTTATGATAATTGAAACCTGTCAGAAAACTAATATCATTCTGTGCTTACAAGTGCAAGAAAACTTTAACACAAAAAATGAGCAATGAGTGCACCAATTTTGAATTATATATTTTAATTAAAATTTATATTTAATGGGGTTGTACAACAAAATGAGCATACTGTTTACTTATAAGTTCTTATTCGAAATATTAAATAGGGTTTTTTTTCCTAAAAAAATTAAATTAAAAACTTAATTTTTGCTAAAAATTTAAAATGATTGCTATAGATTCATATGAATTGCTTATAGTTTGAATTTTAGAATAATTTAGGCAGTAACATTATAGTAAATGAGCAACAATTAAGTTTATTTTAAATAGAATTTATGGAACGTTGCCACAACATCAATTGTTTTCTTCAATGAAAACAATTGCTTTGACTTACTTTTTTGAACATTAAAGAGAAAATAAACTGTTGCGAAAATTATTTAAAATAGTTGAAAAAATAAATTTTGTTTCTGATCAGCTGTTTGCTCCTAAAGCCCCCTCAGGGGGTTTACCTTCTTTAGGTAAACACGGGTGTCACAATCCCGAGGTACCCTAGTGATCTGTCCTCTTCTTTACTTTCCTCTCTCGTCTACTCTTCTGCTTTTTTTCCTTTTCTCCCTCAGTGTGGTTGCCTCGTAAGAGGTTGAGGGCTCCCCTTGAGTAGCTTTCGCCGCTCTGTTGCTATTAGCTACTCCTGGGAACTAAATCACCCACGTGTTTGCCGTGCGTGGAGACCCGTGTCCCTGGAAAGGAGGATCCTGGTAATTGAGGCCTCCTGAGACCAACACATTGCTTTGGCCTCTGCTTCAGGTAAACGGGAGGTGTGTTGTGGTCCTCAGCACATCAATCGGCTTTATGGATCAAGCGATCGGTACATCTACTGGGTGACTCGTTAAGGGTGGAGTCCACTTCAGGGATGTACCGTGAGCGTATAGGGACTGACTAGCACTGGTACAACAACCTGTATCCCCTCGTAGGGCTCCGTGGTGGGTGGTGCCGTCTAGTCCCTGAATTTTAAGCTATACTATATGAACAAATCTATAAATTCCTCTCTCCCTTTGGAGCAACAAATGTCAATGTTAAACGCCAAATTTTTCATTGTTAAAAGAACTGAAGGTGGTTCTTTCCAGTTTGTCTCGCCTTTTCTAATTGAAAAGAGCATTTCATCCTATCTAGGTGAAGTGAAAAATATTCGTAAGCTACGAACAGGAGATATTTTAGTTGAGATTGCTTCTGAAAAACAAGCTATATTAATACAATCATTCAAATCAATTGGTAATGTGGATGTTGTCGTACAGCCCCACACAACATTAAACTTTTGCAAAGGAGTGATTTCTGCAGCAGACCTCATATATACATCAACAGACGAAATACTCGAAAATTTAAAATCCCAAAATGTATGCGCTGTGAAACGGATAACACTGAATCGAGATGGTGTAACAATTAATACAAAACACCTCATTTTGACATTTAGCACTCAACTATGCCACAACATATTAAAGTTGCATATATGAGATGCTCAGTGAGGCCGTATATTCCAAATCCGCTGCGCTGTTTTCAATGCCAACGATTCGGCCATTCAAAAATAGCTTGCAGAGGTCAACTTACGTGCGCCCGTTGTTCAGACGTTGGCCACGATAGCGTAACCTGCAATGCTAAGGAGGTTTGTGTCAACTGCAAAGGCGACCATCCTGCCTATTCACGATCTTGCCCATCATGGCAGTTGGAAAAAGAAATTACTTCCGTCAAAATCAAAAATAGTGTGTCTTATCCGGAGGCTCGACGAATTGTCGCCGCACGTACACCACAGCCAGGTATCAGCTATGCGACTGTTACTAAGAAAGTAACTAGATCTTGCTGCACCCAAACTGATCCTATTTTAGAAAATACAATAAAGCCATCTCCCCAGCCAAAAGATACAAAATCTTCAACCGCTATGCACAAACTGTCTCTTGCAAAATCAAGAGCATCTCAAGCGAAAAAATTAAAACTTGCTAAGGAGGGCGTTCGTAGGTCTTCCTTGACAGAAAGAAAAGCCAGGTTAGCATTGGAAGAAGATACAGTTAAACTCTATCCTTCAGATAGAGATAGTTTTGAGATTCATCAGAAACTCAGATAGTACTGCTGGTGAATAACATTCATCCCATTAATGACTTCCTTTGTTTCATGGAATTGTCGAGGTTTTCGTTCTCGAATAGACGACGTCAAATCTGTTATCTCTCGCTACAACCCCGCATGTGTGGCTCTCCAGGAAACATTCCTGAAGCCCACTGTTAACACCAAACTGCGTGGGTTTCAATGCTTCAGAAAGGATAATGGTGGTGATGCGTCTGTATCTGGAGGAGTTTGCATATTCACATCAAACTCATATGCAAGTACAGCACATCAACTAAGAACTACATTACAAGCTGTAGCAGTGAAAATTCACGTAACCTGTCTGATCACTGTTTGCAACCTGTATTTACCACCACATGACGTCGTAAATTCGGAGGAACTAGATGATTTAATTGACCAACTCCCAGCTCCATTTGTGCTTCTAGGTGATTTTAATGGACATAATACTCTGTGGGGTAGTGAAGATACGAATTCTCGCGGTCGTCAGATAGAGCAGTTCATATCTGACAATTGCCTTTGTCTGCTGAATACCGACGAGAAAACTTATTTTCACGAACCTACACGGACATTTCACTCTCTGGACTTAGCTATATGTTCTCCATCACTCTTGCCATTGCTGAATTTTGCTGTCGGAAATGACCTCTACAATTGTGATCATTTCCCTCTAATCGTCTCTCAGGCTGGAAGTAATAGTGTGTGTCACAAACCACCTAATTATGTGTACAGTCGAGCCGATTGGACACTTTTCACGCAATTGGCTGTGATCAGTGAGACAAGAGTTAAGACAGATATAATAGATGATGCCGTTAAATATGTCACCGACACAATAATCCGAGCTGCGGATGTTGCTATCCCTAAAAATTCCATCATTCCTCATAAACACAGGAAACCTTGGTGGAATGAAACATGCCAACTCTCTTATAAGAAACAAAAGAAGCAATGGAATATATTTCGAAGATACCCTACTACGGAGAATCTGGTTGCATTTAAAGCCAAAGCTCAAGCTCGAAAGAGTTAGACGTCAGAGTCAAAGAGAATCTTGGATTCGCTACGTGTCGTCAATCAATTCATCGACAACAAGTAAACAATTATGGAGGAAAGTTAAAGCAGCCAATGGTATTTATCAGGATTATTCCATTCCTGTATTAAAAACCGGAGCTGCAATACACTCCTCAGCAGTAGATATAGCTAATGTCATCGGTGAAACCTTTGCTAGTGTTTCCAGCTCTGATTCATATAATCCTACTTTTCTATGTATTAAACGAATCGCTGAGCGGACACATCTAAGCTTTCATGATCGACATATTCTACCCTATAATTGTGCTTTTGAACTGTCAGAATTGAAGACTGCTTTATCTAAAGCAAACGACACTAGCCCAGGACCAGATGGAATCTCGTATCAAATGCTCCGTCATTTAAACCATGATTCTTTGTTAAACATACTTTCATTGTTTAATAGAATCTGGACTGAGCATGCTTATCCTACTTCATGGAGAGAAGCGATAGTGATTCCAATATTGAAACCTGGCAAAGATTCATCTGACCCTCTGAGTTATCGTCCAATAGCTCTCACGAGTTGCTTGTGCAAAATGTTTGAGCGTATGGTCAATGCTAGACTCATTTACATCTTAGAGAAGAATAATTGCATACCCCTTCAACAAAGCGGATTTCGAAGAGGACGATCCACTATTGACAACATAGTAGATCTGGAATCCCAAATTCGAAATGCTTTTGTGAAGAGAAACCATCTTGTTGCAATTTTCTTCGATATTGAAAAGCATACGATCGTACGTGGCGTTTTGGCATTCTCCGCAATATGCATAATCTTGGATTTAAGGGTAATCTTCCAATATTTATACAGAATTTTCTAGCTACTAGGCTATTTAAAGTACGTATTGGTAGTACAGTTTCCAATACTTTTACTCAAGCTGAGGGTGTCCCTCAAGGTAGCGTTTTAAGCGTAACCCTTTTTAACCTTTTCATCAATAACATACTTCATCAGTTACCATCTTCAGTTCATAGGAATTTATATGTTGATGACTTACAAATTTCATATCAGGGTTCAAACATGAATATAATTGAGAGACAATTGCAAACAGCTGTAAACAATCTAACTACTTGGTGTGAACGAAATGGTCTTAGTATATCTCCTAGTAAGAGTCACTGTGTCCATTTCTGTAGGAAAACTAGTCTTCATCCCGATCCTGTGCTTCACATAAGTAATAGACCTATTCCTGTGGTCAACGAGATAAAATTCCTCAGGGTAATTTTCGATAAGAAGTTAACTTTCCTTCCGCATATTTTATATCTGCGGAAGAAGTGCAAGCGATTGCTCAATATCCTCAAGGTGTTGTCTAATACATTTTGGGGTGCAGATCGCACTTCATTGCTCCTGAATTTATCAATCAATCATTTTATCTCGTATTGACTATGGTTGTGTTGCTTATGGATCGGCTAGATCTTCCATTTTACGTAGATTGGATACCGTCCACCACTCTGCTTTAAGGATTTGCTGCGGAGCATTTCGTACATCACCCGTCCAGAGTCTATATGTAATTTGCCAACAATTACCATTAGACCTGCGGCGGATGCAGCTGTCTCTTAATTATTATTCTAAAATCATATCCACTCCTCATCATCCCTTACGTTCCACGATTCCAAGTGCTGCTCTTAAGAGAGTATATAATGCTAGACCATCAAGCATTCAACCTTTTCTCTGTCGTATTAAATCCATTATTTTGCTTTCTGACCTATGTGATGTCCGTATTGAGTCTACCGACCTTTACGCACATTCACCTTGGTATAATCCTCACATTATTGTGTTAAATCCCTTTGGTAAAAATAAAAAATCAGACACAAGTACTGCTATTCTTCAACAGCTTTATTCATTCCATCGCTGTCAGTACACTATTTACACTCCAGTATTTACGGATGGATCCAAATGTCCAGGATCAGTTGGCTGTGGAGTTTATCTTGATGATACCTCCTACAGTTATAGCCTTCACAAATCCTGCTCCATCTTCACCGCTGAGGCTACGGCTATATACCGAGCACTTCAGCTGCTACAAACTAAAAATGAACGTAAATTCTGTGTGTATACTGACAGTATGAGTGTATTAGAAGCTTTGAGGAATAACAACTATAATTGCCATCCAGTTGTGTCTAAGATATTCAAATTAATTGATACTCTTACTAACAAGGGATTTGAGATACTGTTTTGTTGGATACCAAGCCACATAGGAATAGATGGCAATGAGAAAGCTGATGCTGCCGCTAAATCTGCAGCTACTTCCATTTTGCCTTCAATACCATCAACAGACATGAGAAAAGGATTCAAACATTTCATATATTCTCTTTGGCAGGAATCCTGGGACCTGCAAGTCAGCAACAAACTCCATTCCATATTTTCATACATCATTCCATTATCTGTTTTATCTCCACGAAGCGCAGATGTCAGACTGACTCGCCTTTCTGAATTGGTCACACGCGTTTCACCCACAAGCATTTGATCTTGAGTGATCTCCAACCATGGTGTGAAAAGTGTGATGAACCATTTACAGTATATCACATTTTAATTGTATGCCCAGATTTTAACCATCAGCGTTTTAGATATTTTAATAGTAACATTTTAACATTAGAAGATCTGCTTGGGGAACCACCCCATTGCAACCTATTTGCGTTTTTAAAAGACATAGGATTTATGAATTTTATCTGATTTAGAAATATTTTACTTAAATATAAAATTTTTAATTTTATACATGTGTATATTGTATATTTACAAACTTTTAATATACATTTTAACTATATTTCTATTTTATACCTTTAATATACATTTTAACTATATTTCTATTTTATACCTTTAATATACATTTTAACTATATTTCTACTTTGTACTTTTAATGTACATTTTAACTATATTATTATTTTATACTTTTAATGGGTTTAAAAAACTTGTGTAAGCTATCTTGTGTTTGGCGCAGCTTGTCCTTATCTGGACCTTGCGCCATAAAAACCAACCAACCAACCAACCACCAACCTGCTCCTAAAGCATTGGAGTCATTTTGGTTTATAATTATATTTAATTTAAGCCTTTTTCTTGATCAGAGTTGAAAACGCCAATGTTTCCTGTGCTGTATAAACTATTTCTTTTCTTTTTTTAAAAAAAGATTATGCATTTATTTTTCTATAAATATGTATGAATTTTTCATTTTTAAGTACCAGAGTAATCGATATGTAATTAGATTTATTTTACATAGCACTTACTCAATGTTGAAAACGTCAATTCTATTTCTGGGCATGTTCAGTTGCACTTTGACCACTTCACCCTTCCTTACCTCCACCTTTCCGTCGAGGGTGCTGGAGGAATGCAGAGTGCTCACCATCCGCATTCCGGATTTGGCAACGCTGCCCGCATCGATGCTCAGGAGGCTGGCGATCTCAATGGCGCCGCTGTCGGAAAACTTCAGTGAGTAAAAATGTGCAAAACCATCTAAAAAATTCCTAACTGTAGAATTTTTAAGGGAATTTTATTTCTTTTTGAAATTTTTACCTTGGTTCTATGTGTCCTAATATGTCAACTTCCTCGAAGGATTTGACATCGAATTTTCCACCAATTTTGAGAGCAACGCTTGCCGTTCCATTCACTGCAATCTTGAGTGGCAGACCACTTGTCATTGGGATGGTAAAAGTGGTGTCCAAGAACATGAAATTCCTAGAGTATTCCTTTTCGTTCTGCTCCGCCAGGTTGCTCACAATATCTAACAATTTCAGCTCTGTAGATCCATCTGCGTCGTGCTTGTATTGGTTGTACCACAATGAAGTGCCAAACACTTTGACGTCCAGGGAACCATACGGTTGCTGAGCAGGACGTGCGTTTTCGTTATACTGCAAGAAAATGGCTTAAGCATTTTACAACACTCTACAATTAATATTCTAAAAAAAGAGCTAATATTAGTACCTTAGCATCAATATTGTCCAGTTTATTTTGATTCAATGATCTTTTTTCTCTTAGAATTTTGGCAACATGCTTCTGAGGGAAGTATCCGCTTGGCCCGAACAGTTTTTCTACTGTATGTTCCAATCCTTCTAAGCGTCCATCGATCTTAAATATAACAAAATTTTTTTCACATATTTGGAAATAAAACTATTGTAAAGGTGACTAACGTGATTATACACCTGTTTGTATATATTCTATATCCTTTAATTCCAGAATAATTATCACATTTAGGAAATTCTGTGGATTTATAGAACTAACATACATTTTATAAAAAAACTTAATTGTTTTTCAGATACTTTAGTTATAAAATGCTAAAATATGATCAAATGTTTAAATTTTGTCTAAATTATTATGCAAGACTTCATTCTAGTTATCCTAATTTACCCTGCAATAGCGTTTATTTAATCTATTGCACTTGATTTTTATCAAGTACTTGATTACTATCACAGTACATGGAATTTAGATATAACTTGCTTAGTATTAATCCTTAACTTAACATTTTTTATGATAAATATGTAAAATTAATTAGGAATACTAATCAAATTATGAAAAAATGCATGTATATTTTTTTATAAGGAAAATTTCAACTTTTATATTCCTTTCAATTCTGCAAAATACGTAGTTATTAATAATACAAAAGATAATTAAAAAAAACAATTTATCAGTGAAAAAAAGAAATAAATTTTGTAATTTTTAGTTAAAATTTTTCATGACAGCAAAATTTTATTTTCTTAAGTTAAAAACTTTTGAAAATCAAACATCAACTTTCTTTCTTCAGCAGTTTATAGGAAATGTCCTCATATGTTATACATTTTATTTTTAAATAAATTTACTGATAAATTAACTGTGTATATGAAAAGTAACTTAATTTATTTGTAAGCATTTCTCTTTCATTTTAATAATTTAAATACTTACCGTTTATTTATTACAGAAAGATATCTTATCTAATAATTATATACATAAAATGTTGAAGGAAATTTGATTCAAACTCTGATATTTTCATATACTTATATTTCCGATATATATTTAAAATTCCATAAGCAAGGAATAAAGGGCTCCAAAAACATGATATTTCGTTAACAGTACAAATATATTAAATTCATGGTTGTCACTTCGATAAACTGATTGCATTTCTTTAAGAAAAAAGTCTATTTTTATAATTATCTGCTTCTACACAAATGACAAAAATTTTGATGATTTGTGCTCCACCTAGACTCGAATTTATGTGGAATATTTTATCATAGCGAAGAGTTATATTTATGACGATTTTAAATGCTCTGAGAAATTTTTCCACAAGTAAACGTTACTTTTTTATGTTTTTCATTTAAGTAACTTTCTCTGTTAAAATAATGACTTCAAATTACCTTTTTACATATTTTTACAACTATTATGTGCCACAACATTTTTTTTTCAATATTTACACATTATCCAGTTGTCTATTTTCAATATCCATAATTGCTAAATGTTATGGCTCAATGCCAAAAATCTTTGCTTCGTTTAATATTAAATAGCTGGAACTTGAAATACACACATATCCATAAAATAAGGATAATGCTAGAAAAGTAACTAAAGGTGCAAAAAAAAGCAAAAATTTATTCATAAAACCCGTTTGACACTAAGTAAATAAGAAAGAAAAAAAGAGACTGTGTATGTACGATACCAGGCATGCAAACCATGATTATAGTTGAGCACTTACACCACATATTGCCGGTTCAACAACTGAACGGTACGTTGTTGCAACTGTACAGTTTGTTGTTTAATGCAGTATTTCCTAGTATGGAATGCATGTTGTCACATGCATTCCATACTTGGAAATATAGACCGTAATTACAGAACACATCATCCAAGGTATGCTGAGTATCATATTATGGAGCTGCTCTTGGAGCAGAAAACTCTACTCAGCAAGCAATGCTCTCTAAAGGTCCGGTACAGATGTGGTTGACAGGCTGTGGTTCGTAAGCTAAGTAAGTCCCACACCTGGTGTCCCGTTAAACTTGGCTTCTCATGATTCCAATTTAAAGATGCAGATGTGTTCTGGAGCTCTGTTTAATGCCTCCCCAAATAAATCCTTCATAACAATACTGACGTTGGTATTCAATGATGTTATCTTGGTGGTGTTGGGTTATTGGCGATTTCCATGCGGAACATCTGACGTGAATCGGACTGCAAGCAAAATCTCACCGGAAAAATCACAAATCCACTGCCAGGGTGTCAACATTACATTTCAACTCCAGATTAACCGCAGGTAACTATATGTTGTCGTGAGTGGAGAACACTTAACCAGCCTGTGAGCATATAGACCATATAGTTCGAAACGTTTGTACACGGTTTGTCTTGAAACGGCTGTACCTGGGGATTACGATAGCTAAAGCGAGAGGTCCGCTGCTGTGCTTAGTCTGTTTTCTTTGCCAACTGCCGACTGTCATACAGCATTCTCTCGCGGAAGCGATCTGTATTGCAACATCTGCGACATTTCCATTCTCTTGGAACCGCTTCTACAACTTAGGGATAAAACTTTGGGCGATTCCCAGTTCATCGGCAACTGCCTTTAATGTAATGTGCATACCTTCCTGTAATGTGTATATTATGCTTGTGTGTGATATTACTTCGTGTGGCATTTTTCTTTCGCGTTAGATTTCCGAGTGCGTTTCGATTATCCTTAATTTATGGACATGTTTGTAGTTGAGGTGCTGCGAATATTAAATTCAAACGTTTGGCAACTGTGCTGACATGTGAATTTTCTTGCGAAGATGATTGAAATTAGCATATACTCCTTTTCTTTACAGTTTATTCTTAAACATAATTTTAAAAAGTAACTTTTAGTTTTAACTCCCATTAAATATGCTCTGACTGATTCAATGGGGTGCCACTTCGGCAACATCATTTAGCAAATGACTCATGGTTGACATCTAACCTAAACAGTTTTTAGAAACTACAAAACTTCAGATATTACCTGGAAAAGGTTCGCCGTTTTCCCAAATACATCCACAGTGATGTTGAACATGGCCGAGCGTGGCAAGTAGGAGTCGGTCGAGAATATGAGGTGGCTGTCGACGTGGATGCCTGAGTCTAGGGACTCCAGGAAGAATGTCGCCTCGCGGGCGGAAGAGAATTTCCTGACGTCCGAGGCGTACTTGTTCATCAGGTAGAAGTTGGACAAAATCTGCCGGATCTCCTGCCTTCCCGGGTGCTTGCTGCTGATCAAGGCGTTCAAGTGAGTCCAGACAAAGGAGCCAACTGCTCAGTGAAAAATGGATTGAAGTAATTTCCATTATCCAACTTAACTTTGATCAGGGAATCATTATTTTTGAATTTATTCATGTATAAAAATAATAGAGAAGAGCTTTAGGTGAAAGAATTATAATTTTTATTATTTTGGAATAATTAATTTAATTATCATTGTATGAAAATAAAAAGAGTACAGTTTAGGTAAAAAATTTTGAAAGTTTTTAATTAGGTAAATAAATTAAGTATTAAAAACTCGAATAACTGAAAATTCAAATTATTTTTGAACAAGAAAAAGAAATGTATCGAAATACCAATGAATGCTTATTGATAAATAACAGTGAAAATTTAATTTATTTTTGAATAAGAAATTATTTAATATTTTAAAAGGTAGCAGAGAAGGTTTTTCGATGAATTTATAAATAGCTTTGAGAATTTAATAAAAAAAACAACTAAATATTCTTAAATCACTATTTTTTAAATTAGCCATTTTTTTATTGTTAGAAAAAATATCAATGAGAGGAAATATTCTTCCAAAGTATGTTCTTATACGTAAAATTTAAAAAATAACTTTTAATAATTCTTGAAATATCAATGAGTATTTAATATAAACGAGAGTTAAGAATGTGTAATGTAATAAATGTTGTACAGAAATTTTAAATAATGCAAAAGCAATGTTATTTAATGAATAAAATTATCTGAAGAAGTTATTTTAAGCAATAAGTTACGGTTTCATTTCTCTTGTGTTATTGAATTTTCTCTCAATTACACTTAATTTTGCATGAATATTTTTTCTTATTAATTAACTTTAATAAATTATATTTATATTGAAATATTCAATTCCAAATTAATAATAATTGTTAGTACACTATAATTATTTAATTTTAGTGTACAAAGTAATTAAACATTTTGCCTTGAAGTGGAGCCTCAATAAAGTAGATTCAATGAATCATTTGTCTGAGTTTACCGAGTTGTTATTCTTAATATCATCCAACATGGATTCACTTCATTTGGGACTCATGCTAACAGAAAGTCACTTACCATGGTTGATTTTTTCATCCATCATCACGTTTTTAACCTGGTCGATTACATCAGGATTCGGGCATCTCATTGCGGCCAGGTATCCTGCTATTCTGATTTCTGTATCCTCGTTGTAATTACTGTAAGTCTTTAGCAAATTATCTCTCTGAAATAAGGGAAAAACGTTTTAAATTAAGAAAATCAAGAAACTAATTTTGGTGCCATTTTTGCGAAAAGTCTGTCGCTTAATGTTGTGATTTTGTTCCAGTTTATTGACTATATCTGTTTGTCATTATATTTAAGCTTCTATTTAAGTTTTTCATTTTTAGATAATGCAAATTTTATTATTAAAAAGTTAGAATATGAATAAGAAATGATTTCAGTGAAGATATATTAAAATTGATCTGTTTTTCCTATCATACTTTGAGAAAAAGGATTAAAATTTGGCAACAGATGCTATATAATCTTTTTTTTTCATCTACTTTTGGATTTATTTGGCTATAAAAAATTTGGCCAAGCTAATATGCTTTCTATATTGTAATTTTTTCAGGATTAAATTATATCCGATTAATATTTAAAAACTTATACAAAATTATAAAATATTAGAATTAAAAAATAAATGTAATTGAAATATCTTCATTAGGATTCCAATGATAAAATAGATTGTTTCCCGAACTATTCATTAATGCTTTGTTTACAAAATAGAATGCTATTAAATATCCGTAGTATATTCGATTGTTATAACGCAGTCCAAATTAACTGAAAAAAAGGAAAAATGTGCCAAAGTCTCAACAAGTTCAAGAATGTGCAAAAAAAATTCTATGGCATTTGTGTCAAAATTTGAAAAGAAAATTTGACTATTGTTTTTTTTAGAAAAACTGCCTACTTGATAATACATAAATACCTCCAATTTAAATTTTCAAAATTGCTTTGAAAGAAATGCAAAACAATATAGTAAACATGAAAATAATATTAAGCAATTTTTATTTCTCGTGGCCAAATATTTATATTATTAAGAAGAAAAAATATTGTATTAAAAAAAGTTTTTAATTATTAAAAAAAAGTAATTAATTAAAAAGACTATTAAAAAAGGTTTCAACTTACACTTAAATCACAAGAGACTCTTCGGAAAGCTTCAATAGCTGCCAGGCGAGTTTCGGTCCTCAGTTGAGGATTATCGTAACAAGCTGTTAACACTTTCTCTTGGCCAAATAGGTATCCAATATTACCGATTGCTTTCAACGACAATATCACCTAATATATATACAATAAGCATCTGATAAATGCAAAAAACTTTTAAAATCTTTCCTTTAATTTTACATAGTATTTAACTTAAAAAGTTTAAACTGTTAGCTTTTTTGTGCTTTTATACAGAGCCAATATATCACTGAGTTAATTTATATTCGGAACATATTCAGTTTGTGTTCAATCAAGTCACTAATTTTCCGAAATGAAAAGTTTAGACTGTATCATCATAATTTCGAGTCCATGCAATCAGGAGAGCTGTCAAGAAATACTTACAGTGTTGGCGTCAGCATTGAAGCAATTTTCGCCCAAGTTTTCACTCAGCTTCGCGACGGCAGCACGCACCTGCGGGATGCCGGCGCAATCCGTGTCCTTGCAGAAGTTGCGGATTAAGGACGATATCCCAAGGATGGCCTGATCGTGTCGACCGTCCAATAGCGGCTACATTTAAAAAAGGAAACAATTTTTACTTCATTTAGTGTGACAAACGATTTAATTTATTTATTAATTTGCTGTGCATGGCTTACCGTGTAGGTTCCAATCACTTCAGGAGTAGCATCGGTTATGAAAGCCAAGGACGTGAGCCAAATCTTGCTCTCCGATTCGGAGACAGCTTTGCTGGTGATCATCTCATAAATGAATTTGGCGGATTCGGCGGTACTCAGCAGAGGAATGGCGTCCATGAAGAATTTCCTGTAAAAATTCCATTCTCATTAAAATTAAATGCATTTTTTCCCTGTAACATGGAGCATTGTACTTTATTCTATACTTGATTGTCGTCAATCAGAGTTCATTTTTGGAAGGATAATATAGTTTGAAGTGGAGTCCATGTCAATCAGAGTTCATTTTTGGAAGGATAATATAGTTTGAAGTGGAGTCCATGTCAATCAGAGTTCATTTTTGGAAGGATAATATAGTTTGAAGTGGAGTCCATGTCAATCAGAGTTCATTTTTGGAAGGATAATATAGTTTGAAGTGGAGTCCATGTCAATCAGAGTTCATTTTTGGAAGGATAATATATAGTTTGAAGTGGAGCCTTCTGTGAGTCCACTGAACTGAATGTGTTATTGCTCTAGCCAAAGCTACATGAGAACACTGGAGGTTAAATTTAAAACATTCCTTTATAACCAATAATTAGCGAAAATCCATTTCTGCAGTCACATCTAAAAATGCAACTCCGAATTTCTTCAGATAATTTTTGCGACATTTAAAAAATATTTTAAGATTGATAATGTCATCCTTAAATCAAAAGACTTTATTTAACATTGTCAGTTATTGATTCAGCACAGAGATTTTTGTCATTATTTCTGTAGAATGAATGAAATTAATTGGTAAAATTTTCTCTGTAAGAAAATGATCCCTTTACTCCTATCATGGTTTTTCTTTCAAGAAATTTGGGGTGAACCAATGAAATACTTACTCACGCCGCCTTTTTGTCGCTCAAGGATATTGTCAACAACCATTGTTTTCTTATGAAGCAAAACAACTAAGAAAGTCCATATGTATTACGTGCATTGATTTTTTTTTCTCATCTCTATTATTTTGAGTCTGTTCTAAAAGTCACATTTTTTTTTAAATTTCATGTATTGTCTAAAACGTTATTACTCAGGAATGTTTTGTGTCGATATTGTCAGTTTGAACACTTATTTTGATGTACAATAGAAATATCAAAGAAAATTTCTTTATATATCATAAATTAAATTCTATTCGTTATGTCGTGAGTGCAATCACTTCTCTTACCTTGATCTGGGAGAGATTTGAGCGGAAGTTTGGTAGAATGATTTCAGTGATTGAAAGGACATTTTCTTGAGCTTGTTGACAAACGCGGAAAACTTCCGGGGCACGTGGAGTGTCACCTCATCTTTCGCAGCATCGCAAAGGTCCCTTAGGACTGCTTCGGCTTCATGTATTTTATCGCTGCTTTCTTCCGCTTTTGGATGAGTGTACAGAAGAAGCTGCTTCATCGGTCGGTAATCTAACCAAAGATAAAAAAACAATTAATGTATTACATCAATTTTGAATGGTGTTAATTAGTTCAAACCTTCGAAATTTATTGTGATTTCTTTTTGTAGTAATTCTTTTATTAAAGCGACTCATTTTTCTTATTTTTTGAAATTAGAAATTTTAAAGTAATTCAATTTTTCGAATAAATAAAACATATTTTGATAGTAAGAAGTAGTTATACTATTGAGAATTGTACTAAATTTCCTTCATTACATTTCCCATTATGTCAAAGGATATAATAAATGTTCTACTATTTTGAAATTAAAAATAAAACAACTTTATTACACTTATTTGCATTAATAAATATATAAATGAAATTAATTTTAATATATTAACTATAAATAAGTTTTATACCAAAGTTTACATGTCTCAAATATAATTTTAGAGCAAATATTTTGCTTGTTACATTTTTGTTTTATAATTTAAAGCTTAAATGTCGTTTAATCTAATATTCAAGAGATATAACAACCAAAGAGATACAACATTCAAGAAATTTAGCGCAAAAAATAATTAGAAATGTGCGCTTCTTTCTTAAAAATTTCTGTAAGCATAAAATAGCAAACTTTATTAGCTCTACAGCGATTAAAGAAGAAAAGCATTCAACCCTTCTTAGATTTTTTTCAATTCCTACTAATAGATTACACTCTCCCTGTATGTATGTTTTCCAATTTTCAGTTGTTAATAAAATTCATTTTTTTTCTCTTCATTCAAGTTCGAATATTTTTTTTAAACTCGTAGTGGATGATGTTAATACAGTTTCTTTAAATATTAATTAATTAACTTTATTTTTATATGAAAAAAATTATATTTGTTGATTTAATTGAATTTATAAACTTTCTGATAATACTTGTTATTTAGTGTAATTACTGATAATACTAATAATTACTGATAATACTTGTTATTTAGTGTAATTACTGATAATACTAATAATTACTGATAATACTTGTTATTTAGTGTAATTGAAAAGTAATATTACCATTTCCAGTAAATATTCTTTTAGTTGTATCCGTGTACGTAAGTCTTTGGGTGACGGTTGTGGTGAGCCCGTTGCCACCTCTTGAGAACGGCCTGAAGACGAGTTTTTCGTGACAGCTGGAACTCTGCAAAAATCCATTTCCCAGGACTTGCTCACACTCTTGTTGGCCTTTCACCACAGGCAACGACTTAGACTGCTGCGGGGAAGAATTTCTGTCAATTGTTTAGCTTCACAGTATCTTTATATTGAAAATGCTAATAATTATTAAAGGATCATTTCCCCATTTTGAATTTACTACCAATGGATGTTCACTTCCATCTCTTGCTAATAAAATGATTCCAAATTAACATATTTCTTTAAAAAAAATGATTTTCAAGAAATTATAGCTAAGCGAAAACGTGTTGGATCTTAATCATAAAATATTTCATAAATCATTTATTTCATTCAAAAAGTACAACTAAGTTAATATCTATATCAATTTGCAGTCTTTAATACTAATTTTAAAGCTCCGATTTGTATGATTCAATAAAGAAAGTTATTTCAAAATGGAACTTTCTAATCTTTACTTTTCTTCACGTTTTACAGAGCTTCCAAAATACTATATTAAGTTGAGGAGAGATTCATTGTTTTTAAGTGAACTTCAAGATTAACTCAACGCATTTTGGACTTGACTTGCGCAAAGTGTTTAAAACTGTTTTATGGTCGCTCCTGGGCAATTCTGAGGTGGCAAACATTTCTGGTTTTATTTAAGGGGGTCTGCTTATGCAAAATGCAATGCATCCTTAATATTGAAACAGAATGGACATAAACAAAACTGCGGATAATTATCTGTCATGCGCAGGTACTAAAACTGCGTATCTGTGTGATAGTATTGGGACCACAAACACCATTCACAATTTCAGTCACCTACCTTTATTAAAGGAAAACTGTAAAATGTACAGAATTTTTTTTATTGACTTCGATTTTAAAAAGCCTATAACTCACAACAAAATAAACTAAATAAAAATAGCAAGCGAATCCTTTCAGTGTAAAATATAACCTTTCACATGAGTATAAAATTGTTTGATCGATAGTTTGCGAGATATTGATCACTGCAACCATCAAGTAAAAAATTAATTAATTTCTTTAATTTAGTATTACTTTAAAAAACAGGGCCGTGGTAGCCGATTGGTTAGAGCATCAGCCTTCCGTCCTGAAGGGCGGGGTTCGATTCCCAATGCCCCCAAGGACCCACCGAGTACATACGATACACGTGCTCGTTAAATCTGTGGAATTGAAAGTCCTATGGTTGGTCGTTGAGTAGTTACTGTGGGTGGAAAGAAGTCTAGTGAAAATTATCTCCATCTTCAGATCCATGTTAACAATGAGGGAGTGGATCCACTAGTGGTGCCATCTATTGGAGGATTTGAAGAGCAAGGTCGTACTTTCCTCTTCGTGGTGCTCTGATTAAACGAAAGACTTAAATACGCATAGCCAAGGCATAGCTTGTCCAAGTATCATTACTGACAATACTTTAAGAATGAACAAAAAGTAAGATTGGATTTTAGCTGTAAGATTCAATAAAAAGTTGAAATCTGATTAAATGAATTTAAAAAAATGCGGCTTTTATGCGGAAAGCCTTTTTTAAAGATAGAATTTTATAATAATTTACAAAGAAAAAGTGAGATTACGTTAGCCTTCAATAGAGAGAAGATATTTTCATGACTCACGAAGTCTGAGGCGTATGGTGTTCCCTGCAAGAAGGTCTCGATGTTTTCCCGCTGTGTGCAGGTGGAGAAGTCCTTCACCCTACGGACGGTGTGCATTCCTTGCCAGCTTCTTCCGAGAGAGCGGTACTCAGCGGTGCACTTCCCAATGATATCCGTCTGTAATAGGGGTGTGGTGATAAATAAATTGTAAAGACTTTGCAACAATATAACCAGGTACATGTACTTCGTGTTTGCTTCCTCACCTTATATTTCTGTACTGCGAGATTTATAATGATTTGTACAGTTCACATTCCATATCGCCATTGTATCAATTGAGTTTTTACAAAATTAATCTATATTACTGACCTTTGAACATTCTGCTGAAAACAGATGTCGGTGGAAATGTATGTTTGATAGCTCCTACAGCGAATAATGAATTAATAAAATTATATTTTTGGTATTATTTGTTTTATTTAAAACAATGAGTTTTTTAGTTACATTTGTAAAAGCTTTTATTTAAAATGTTCTTTATTTTAATAAAACACATTTAATTCCTAATATAGTTTTTCCTCATTATTCGATTTAAACCCTTTTAAAATGAAAAGCTAATTGTGAAACCTTTGTACATTATTGAAGGTTATACGAACGCGTTATGCTTGTGTTCAACGTGTCTTCTTCCTATAATATGCCGAATGTTATAGAGGAGATTACTGTAGTTTCAGTTGGAAGCCACCAGAGTGCATTTCAGATTTCATTAGTAACAAGTTTTTCTTTACTGAGGAACCGGTAAAACATTACAAAAATCCTATTTCTATGTGGGAAAAAATACTTTTTATGCTATCAAATAGATGTTACAATATGCGATATTATTACTATTTACTTTGTTGACACTTATTATTGCAAATAATTAATTAATTTAAATATGTTTAAAAAAAGTATATATTATGAGCTCATACTTGAATAAGTAAATTCTTTAAAAATAAACAGAATTTGATGAAATGTGATCAATAAAACTAATATTTTTGAATTTAACAGTACTTATACTTTATTTTTTTCACTAGTATAAAATAACAGGTTTGCAGAATATATATTCATAATTTTGAATTTGATTCGAAGTTACATTTAAAGAAAAATCAATATAATAAAAAATTTTACCATTTATAAAAATATTTATTATTTCCATTAATAATTTTTGTACAGTAGAAAATATTATTCTGTAATTAAATTTTCCTGATTACTGCACTTTAACAATATTTATTATTTACATTCATATGCATGCATTTCATAAACCTTAAGCAAAACTCCAATAGCTCTGTTTTTACGATACAAATGTATAAATATTTATTATTTACATTCATATATATGCATGCATTTCATAAACCTTAAGCAAAACTCCAATAGCTCTGTTTTTACGATACAAATGTATAAACATTTATTATTTACATTCATATGCATGCATTTCATAAACCTTAAGCAAAACTCCAATAGCTCTGTTTTTACGATACAATATTTAGAATCTGCGTGGTATAAAATTTATTATTGTTTTACGTTCAAAAATATTTCATCTCTTTTCGATTTTAATTGCTGTAGTTACAAGAATGAATTTAAGATTTATAAAAACCATTTAAAACACTATGGACATGAATGAGTGGGAATCGTTGGCGGTGAAGAGAGGCACAGTAGGCTTACTTCGAGTGTGCGGACGGTCGCATCCGGCGACACCAGGTGCGTCTGCAGAGCAGACAGAACACCCTTCTGTATGTTGGTGATCCAGTCGGGGACGCTCTCCCCAGGGCAGACGTGCTCCACTTTACCATTCTGAAAGGAGAACCTCAAGTGGTGCTTTTCCAGCGACCGAGCGAAGTCCCGGACTCCCCTCAGGGAAACCAGATAATCCGGACTGTCCGGATCGGACTGTTTCAGTTGAACTCCACGTAACTAAAAATAAATAAAATTCGATTATCCATTAATTTAATTTGTAAATTTTTACTATTTTAAAGATATTGTTTAAAAATTATCAATATGTTGGAGACATTAATTGGATTATTTTTTGTAAATTATTTAATTTCCTATAGTTTGCAATGTTTGTAGAATTCATGTTGAAAATTAACCTAAGGAATCATGCAACGGAAAATAATAATTATGTGAATTAATATACCGATACACATGTAAATGCAACTAAGTGTTGAGATTGTGTGTGCTTGTGCGTCATTTTATTTTCTTATAACTTCTTTCTACTTACACATAAAATACTTGTAATTTAATCCATGAACATTAATATATATATATGCATACATATTGAGAAATCACATTGATAAGAATAAAATTATATTTAATATTCTATAAAATAATTTGTAAAGTAT